>CATKWJ010000359.1:0-84757 GCA_949825065.1 Odontocerum albicorne | reverse complement strand
AATGCGCTGAGAACCTTCTGATCTAAATGTAAAAACAACACTTTTAAACAAAATTTCAGTCACTTTGATATTCTAAAAGAGCGTCAAATTTTGTGTTTAAAATTATTCAAGCCTGTTGTTGATTTGTATGAAAATGACAGGGAGAAGAAAGATGGTTTAACTTAGTATTTCAACTATGCAGTTAAGTTAAGAAATAAAGAAAATAATTTAATGACGATATCATCGCCTTTCGGAGGGAATAACTTAGTTGATCTACTAGGTGAATCTGTTTAACTTACATCTAAATAATTTAATAACGATATCATCGCCTTTCGGAGGGAATAACTTAGTTGATCTACTAGGTGAATCTGTTTAACTTACATCTAAATAATTTAATAACGATATCATCGCCTTTCGGAGGGAATAACTTAGTTGATCTACTAGGTGAATCTGTTTAACTTACATCTAAATAATTTAATAACGATATCATCGCCTTTCGGAGGGAATAACTTAGTTGATCTACTAGGTGAATCTGTTTAGCTTACATCTAAATTTCAGTTAAACTGGAAAAATCTCAACCAAAGTGTCTAACTAGAGGTTAAGTTTAAAGTAAAGTTGTTATAATGTTTTAATATTATAGTTAATTTTTTTAATCTTGCAGTAACATAGGTATTTTTGATTTTTATTTCAATCAATGTAAGCTCAAGTTCGATGTTTTAAGTAGGTTGAAAAAGATGACGTTGAGGTGCTTTGAATTGTTAAACAAATTGAAAATTAGTCAAACAATTTATAATGCAAACGTGACAGGGAGTCGTGGTAGAGACAGACCGAGAAAAATTGGTTGGACCAAACGAATTTTTTTAAAGAAGGTTTCATTAGGAGGAAGAGTAATAGAAGGTGCTATGTGCACCTTATCGTGCCATATGGCACTTATCGTGCCATAAATTTTAAACCATTTATTGGTCATAACTGTTAAAAAATATATATTCTTTCTTTCTATTCCTAATAGAAACAAGGCATGGCAATTAAACATTTATTTGTCATAACTGTTAAAAAATATATATTCTTTCTTTCTATTCCTAATAGAAACAAGGCATGGCAATTAAACATTTATTGGTCATAACTGTTAAAAATATATATTCTTTCTTTCTATTCCTAATAAAAACAAGGCATGGCAATTAAACATTTATTGGTCATTACTGTTAAAAAATATATATTCTTTCTTTCTATTCCTAATAGAAACAAGGCATGGCAATTGAACATTTATTGGTCATAACTGTTAAAAAATATATATTCTTTCTTTCTATTCCTAATAGAAACAAGGCATGGCAATTAAACATTTATTTGTCATAACTGTTAAAAAATATATATTCTTTCTTTCTATTCCTAATAGAAACAAGGCATGGCAATTAAACATTTATTGGTCATAACTGTTAAAAAATATATATTCTTTCTTTCTATTCCTAATATAAACAAGGCATGGCAATTAAAGTATTATGATTATGAAATCGAATCTACTTGTTATAGACTGAGATTAAAGATCTATGGATATAGAAGTACGTCACGATAGAAAATTTGGACGCTCTGTTCTCTATGCCTACTCCAATAGAGAAATAGGGCACGTAGGATTTAAACGAAAAAATCAGCAATAAAAAAAATTGAAATATTAATGATAATTACTGTAACAATTATGTTATAATAATAAAACTAGTCAACAAATCATCGAAGACACCTCTGTGGCTTAATTGGTAAGATACTTGTCTCCCAATGCGTAGATTGCGGGTTCGATTTCCGTTGAAACCCAGATTTTGTAAATGGATTTCAGTTTGGTTTTCACTCAACGCATTTTTAACATATTCCTTATTAGTTGGGAGAGATTGCTGCATGATAATAAACCCGCTTAGTAGTACTGTGTACAACACTCTAATATAATATTAATATTGATTATCAAACAATAAGTTGTGAGGGGAATAGCCGCGCGGTAACGCACTGGATTTCCGTGCGGAAGGTCGTCGGTTCGAACCCCGCGCTGTGCTACTCCTCTCGAACGACACAGGCACGTTTTCCGCATAGTGTTCGAGGGTACAAGGTAACCTATGACTTCGTTCATATCTATTATTTATAAGAAAATTAGACAACGTCCATAACGTAGTTTGTAAGTCTATATGCCTGGGGATTACATATTCGATTTTTGTTGGTACTAGATTAAAAAAAAATTAGTCTTGATTTACACTTAAAGTTACTTTAAACAGCTTTCTGGCTGGCTTGAAAAGATTACCACATGGTTATAAATCCTTCAGGTAGAAAATATTACCACAGGATACAAAATTGATACTAAAATACTGTTAGCAATCAACTGTCGAAATTATAAAATTATTTATTATTATAATTACAAAGATATTTTATATCAATATATGAGTACGCATGCAACATTCGCAGAGTATAGTCTATTCCATAAAAATTTTTTTTTTTTTATTATAATTACAAAGATATTTTGTATCAATATATGAGTACGCATGCAACATTCGCAGAGTATTGTCTATTCCATAAAAAAAAATATATTTTTTATTATAATTACAAAGATATTTTATATCAATATGTGAGTACGCATGCAACATTCGCAGAGTATTGTCTATTCCATAAAAAATATATTTTTTATTATAATTACAAAGATATTTTATATCAATATGTGAGTACGCATGCAACATTCGCAGAGTTTGTCTATTCCATAAAAAATTATATATTTTTATTATAATTACAAAGATATTTTATATCAATATATGAATACGCATGCAACATTCGCAGAGTATTGTCTATTCCATAAAAAAATATATATTTTTATTATAATTACAAAGATATTTTATATCAATATATGAGTACGCATGCAACATTCGCAGAGTATTGTCTATTCCATAAAAAAAATTTTTTTTTATTATAATTACAAAGATATTTTATATCAATATATGAGTACGCATGCAACATTCGCAGAGTATTGTCTATTCCATGAAAAATTATATTTTTTTTTATTATAATTACAAAGATATTTTATATCAATATGTGAGTACGCATGCAACATTCGCAGAGTATTGTCTATTCCATGAAAAATTATATTTTTTTATTATAATCACAAAGATATTTTATATCAATATATGAGTACGCATGCAACATTCGCAGAGTATTAACTATTCCATAAAAAAAATTTTTTTTATTATAATTACAAAGATATTTTATATCAATATATGAGTACGCATGCAACATTCGCAGAGTATTGTATATTCCATAAAAAATTATATTTTTTATTATAATTACAAATATATTTTATATCAATATATGAGTACGCATGCAACATTCGCAGAGTATTGTCTATTCCATAAAAAAAATATATATTTTTTATTATAATTACAAAGATATTTTATATCAATATGTGAGTACGCATGCAACATTCGCAGAGTATTGTCTATTCCATAAAAAATTATATTTTTTATTATAATTACAAAGATATTTTATATCAATATATGAGTACGCATGCAACATTCGCAGAGTATTGGCTATTACATAAAAAATTATATATTTTTATTATAATTACAAAGATATTTTATATCAATATATGTACGCATGCAACATTCGCAGAGTATTGTCTATTCCATAAAAAATATATTTTTTTATTATAATTACAAATATATTTTATATCAATATATGAGTACGCATGCAATATTCGCAGAGTATTGTCTATTCCATAAAAAATTATATTTTTTATTATAATTACAAAGATATTTTGTATCAATATATGAGTACGCATGCAACATTCGCAGAGTATTGGCTATTACATAAAAAATTATATATTTTTATTATAATTACAAAGATATTTTATATCAATATATGTACGCATGCAACATTCGCAGAGTATTGTCTATTCCATAAAAAATATATTTTTTTATTATAATTACAAATAATTTTATATCAATATATGAGTACGCATGCAACATTCGCAGAGTATTGTCTATTCCATGAAAAATTATATTTTTTTATTATAATCACAAAGATATTTTATATCAATATATGAGTACGCATGCAACATTCGCAGAGTATTGTCTATTCCATGAAAAATTATATTTTTTTATTATAATCACAAAGATATTTTATATCAATATATGAGTACGCATGCAACATTCGCAGAGTATTGTATATTCCATAAAAAATTATATTTTTTTTTTATAATTACAAAGATATTTTATATCAATATATGAGTACGCATGGACCATTCCCAGAGTATTGTGTTATTCCATAAATATTCATCCTACTAGGTCAAGAATTGCTACATGCGCTCGTAAAGTTTTCCTAAATTCACGATTGCCGCATCAGATTTAACTAAATCCAGATTACCCAAACCGGTCATAAAGCAACATACCCTCTCCCTGCTGGCGCTGTCGAGAGAGCGGAGGAGACAACGGGGTGCGTGGGAGAACTGGTGCGAAGCTGTTGTGAACCGATGGAAAGTTGGATGCTACCCACGGGCCAAATGCGCTGCAGTCACGCTATCTACTAAACTGAGCTGCCCTGCTACAACGTTAGTCGAAATTCATCAAGTCGTTTTATTTACTCCCAAACATTTATGGATGATCGATATGTTTCTAGATAGTTTCGATATTCCCAAATAACATATATATAGAATGATATGTAGCTGTATGCTTCCAGATAGTTTAAATATTTCCAAATGTCTAAATAATGATAACTGTATGTTTCTAGATAGATAGAATCATATCTGTATGTTTCTAGATAGTTTAGATATTCCCAAATATCATTTTACCAGATTTTGGTACTTTTCGATTCGAGTATATATGTTTTTGTTCCCCATTGGCTTTATTTTCTATCGCTACACGCCGTTTGATATCCCTTTTAACATGTTCATATCTTATTTTTCCTTTCACACTCTTCTATTACCGTGACTTTGGATTTCGCAACATTCGTTCTCAGATCTTTTTTTTTAGCATCTCTTACACAAATTTCTTATCAGATTCTTTAAATACAACCTCATTCTCCGTGTCATCAACCTCACACTACCATGTCATTAGCATGCAACAATCTGCACACATTTTCCGCTAACATTCTACGCTAACACTATCATGTGATTAGCATACAACAATCCGCACACATTATCCGCTAACACTACCATGTCATCAGCATACAACAATCCGCACACATTCTCCGCTAACACTACCATGTCATCAGCATACAACAATCCGCACACATTCTCCGCTAACACTACCATGTCATCAGCATACAACAATCCGCACACATTATCCGCTAACACTACCATGTCATGAGCATACAACAATCCGCACACATTCTCCACTAACACTACCATGTCATCAGCATCCAACAATCCGCACACATTCTCCGCTAACACTATCATGTCATCAGCATACAACAATCCGCACACATTCTCCGCTAACACTACCATGTCATCAGCATACAACAATCTGCACACATTCTCATTCGTCATTTATGTCACCATCTAATTAATTTACTTTATAATTTAATTTTACTTGACAGGAAAATAAACAATAATAACAAAGCAACAGGCATACACTTCAATTATACAAAATAAAACACATTCCCTTTCCTATATCATACTTAATTTCTATACTCGTCTACCGTTGACTGCTGACCGACACTTTAAGAATTCCTGTTTTGAATGAACCAGCTTATCACATGTATCAATTAAACACTTGTAACTAAAAATAATATGAAAAACATTAACTCTAGAAATATATTTCAACTTTTCAGTTAAATAAACACTAATAATAACAAAAGTAGCAATTTGTTACTAGCAAAAAAATAATCAATATCGGTATACGATGCATAAACATAAAAAAATCGCACGACGCCGCGCAGCATCGTACTGGACTTCCGTGTGAAAAATCGCCGGTTCGAAGCCTGCGTTTGCTACTCCCTTCAAATGGAATAGGCATTTTTAATTCTGGTATTTGAGGGTATAAGAATACCTATGACTTCGGTCATATATATTCTTTAAAAAAGAAAAAAATGAACATACCAGTGTGCTCCAATCGTCTCATTTCAGTGTACCATGAGATCAGGTAAAGTGGTATGGCTGATGAATTTGCTGGTGTGCAGCGGCTCACTCATTTAAAAAAGAAAAAGAGACAAGAATAAAAAAAATCGCTTTCCAGCTTAATTGACGTCGGAATATCGAGGAGATCCTCGACTACGAGGACCAGTAACAACGGCTAAAAACCATTCAATATCCCTCATATATTTTTTATATTGAACAATGATACCTTTGTTCTTTGCATGTAATTCAATTTTTATACTTTGTATTCTGATCCCGTGTTATAACGCGATAAACTAGATTAGCATGAAATACCGGTCCCGTGTTTTCACGTGATAGAAACCTCTTCTAAAAAAGGGCATATTACTGACGTCTAACAAATATTTTTGTAAACAATTCAACCTTTAAACGATAGTCTCTTAATTTTTTACATGGAAAATACAGTAAATAATAAAAATATACGTGAATATATTTATGATGGAGATTTTTACGTCGCTTCATCAAAGTGCGGTGAAATGTCAGACCTTTAAAATTTTGACATATAAATCTGGAGACCAACTACAGTCTCTGGGTTCACATAGAATGAAAAATATGAAGAATTCTTCGAACAGATGGTCAAAAAGCATGTGTAAATATGTGTTGATATGTATTCCATCAACAGACAAAAAAAAAACACTGCTGAACTTGCATGATCGTGTAAGAAACACCACAATCCGAGAGGTCTGTGAGGTCCAAGATGTGGTCAGATGGTGACGACAGCGTCGACGATACTGGTACCAACATGTACAGATGAATTGAATTCTATACATAGCTCTGCATGGGGTGCCGGTTAGACGGCGTCCACCAGGGAGACCCCCGAAACGATGGAGAGATAGCTGGAGCTCAGCATCACAGGAGGACAATTCTGCAGTAACAGACTCTTGAGTCTATGTTATAGAAAGGTTAAGAAGAAGAAGAACTTACAATGTGTGCTAAGCACAAGAAGAGAAATGAAACCCGGTTCAGGCGTAAAAAGAAAATAATGTTAGCGGAATTATCATACTAAACAAAATATTTTAAACAAATATATAGAGTATCAGCAATATTCCTAAGATTTACTTAGATATAGCAATTTTAGTAAACCCTTCACTTAAATCGGAATTCCTCAAAAACAAGCCGGGCACTCTGAAAAGTTATGATTTTGTTCGAGTTTCAAAGTTTGAAAATGAAATTATAAATACAAATTAATTTGTTGAATATGAAGCGAATATGACTGCACAAGTTCGGAGTGATTCTGGTAATTGTCAAATTGTTCCACTCTTTTACCCCCCGCTATGCTCAAGCGATATGTGTATCTGGAACTAGCGTTGATTCATAAAAAATATTGAGGAAATTAGAATATAAAGTCGTAATTTATAAAAAAGCACACGATTTTTTTATAAAAAAAACAGATACGTGACTATCGCGCGGTATAAGTGAAACTTCTTAGCTCCTAGGAAAAGTTGATTTTATGCATTGCTTTTTTTTTCCATTTGTTAACGATTTTTATTATTTTACTAGCTGTACCCGGCCACGCGTTGCTGTGGCTCAGACTGGTTAAATGGAAAAGAAAGAAAAGAGAAAGCACACGTTTCTAATATGTTTAATTTCACAATGCTTATGGGTATAAAATATTTTTGACGTCTTTCAGCCACTCTCAGCCTGTCGCGTTCATTCTGTTGAGAACGGAGCAGTTCTGAAGCTGCAGAACGCGATCGCCGTGCTCGCAACAGTATTTGAGTCATTATTTGTCTGTTTCGCTCGTTTGCTTACACGACATAACCTGCAAATGAGTAATGTTTAGTATTTCGTAATCAATTCCAATGCATTCACGATATAATTTGAATTTAAATTAAAATAAATCGACATATCACAAATTCACCGCCAATTGCATTGAAAAATAAGGAAAAACTGTTAAAAACGAAGTTTTTCGATGTAGCGCTGTTTAGAAAGCAAACTCTCCTCAAGGTATATAATACTCCCAAAGAGGATTATTTTTAAGTGCTTCCTAAAGCTGTACTTGTAAAAGGCAACGGCAAAAGCTCTTTCACAATGCCGTCCTATTGGATTGATTTGGAACAACCAATTTATTAGATGAAGAAATAATCGACCTTAAATTTTTACTTCTCTCCTAAAGAACATCTGTCAGACATAGATTCGAAATATACAATAAAGTCTCGCTAAACTCCCAATCACAGAAGATCTAACAACATATTGTTAATTGGTATTTGCCTGGCCGGAGCAAGTGGTCTGGCTTTAACAGTGAATAAATATAAGGTAAAATATCATATGTTGTAGATCACCAAGTAAACACGATGTAATTTTTAGAATTAGATCATTCACTGTTCGCCGTGTATCAGTAGGTTAATCATCGCTGTTTAAATTTAGGTATATCGTTCTAGGAAAGCGTCAGACGCGTAAAATTTACTATATATACGGCGCGCCGATTCATTCAGCTGTCAGATTGCGAAGGCGTTTCCATTGAACAATCATTAAGCTGCGCGCCCACTGAGAAACAAAACAAACGTTAAGGTTTTATCGTGTAGACCAACATCTAATTGTGACACACATGCAGAATTCTTATTATAAATGTATTAGTAATACATTTGGGATATATCTGAGGTTTGATATAAATGAAGCCAACAATATATCCGTTTGAAACCATGCTTTAATGTAATGAAAATTAACAAGATGGAAGGGGTCAGTAATTGTGTTGTTTGCGGATGGGTCACTGCTAGTGGTTTTTCACCTTGACTGAATAAGCATTGTCAAAGGATCCAGGCTACGAGTGAGGTTCGGAAGATAATACTTTATATGTACATACATAGATCATGTGTTTTTCGGTTGGCCTGATATATTGCATTCACTAAACTCCATATCTTTACCGCGTCCAATGGATATGTAATGGTGTATTCTACTCTAGAGACGTGAATTTTGGGCGTTTTTTTTTTCAGACTAAATTAAATAAACTAAAAATATTTTTCCTGTACATCTTTTACAGTTTATTTATTGATGATTTGAGAATGTACAAAAAAAAAATTGAAAATTCAAGATGTTATCAGCTGTTATATCTTGTCGTAAAAAAAGGGTGAGCTGGTCGACATGATTGAAACCCTTTCGTAAATTTGAAACCAAAATCATACACAATTTTTTAATAAAAAATAATGTTGTTATAGTTGGTACCTAAGAGAAAAAAATCGTTATATGGCGGCTGTCCGAAAAATTAATTCTTGTACCCTTTTTAATTTTTGTACCCTTTTTTCAGTTTTAAATTTTTTTAAATAGTAAAACAAATTGTTTTGAAATTTTCAAGGTAGGGACGATATAAAAATATTTATTAAAATTTCATACCAAATTTAAAAGCAATCGGTTGGATAAAACTTGAAATTTTATGTCGACCAGGTCGAAAAAAGAAGTTTCGTAAAAACGCGTTTAAAGTTTTGAGATTATTTTCTGAGTCATTCCAGTGACGCGTAATTGCTGCCTCATTTATAGCTAAAACTTCGTAAATATTGAGAATTTTGAAATTTCCTTTTGAGAACATATTCTTAAAGGTCTAAACTTGAAGAATATGCAAAAAACAAAAAAAAAGACTTTTTAAAATTTCTAGGGTAGAATACACCCTTAATTCATTATTTTGCGATAAACTTTTACACTAATAAATCTAGTTATTTTTTAGTTTAATCAATTAAAGCTTTAAATCGTTTAAAATTGCTGTTTTTTTTTTAAATTTCATTTATTGTATTGAGTCACATAATTCCATTTTTAGTTTTGATGTGGTGGCTCAAATTATCGTAGAGTGGATTGCCCATTATTAAAAAAAATGTTAAATGCTGAAAAAAAAGCATTGATACAGAAGAAACAGTGTGAAACGAATTTAAGTTGAAAGCAATTATCACTTTTGTTATTATGAAGTCATTGATAGCAATTATCACATTTGTTTTTATGAAGTAAGAACTAAAAAAAATATTCGTTTTTTTCATCAGAAACACCTGGAGTTTTTAATTGCACTGTTTCTTTCGCATTTGAATATTTTTTTGATTATTGTGTACAGAAAGAAGTGCATTAAAAAGTGTGTGACATACACATATATCGGTTGACTAAGAGAAACTGGAGCAGGTTGATGGGTTATGTTATCTGTGCAGTATATTTACATGTGATGGACGAGTTGAAGGGGCATCAAGAGAAAGGTAGCAGCGGATTACAAGGTAAATGGAGCATTAAATGAAATATACAACAACCGCATTATATCAAATGCAGTAAAAATAACAATTTGTAATAGTGTGTTTTGATGTTATTCCTTACATTACTGTAATAAAATAAAATAATTATTAGTGAGCAATGAATTAATACAAACTTAAAACAAATCAGTGGGCGCAAATCTTTACTGTGAAAAGATCAGTACACATGTATTTGCAAAAAAAAAAGATCTAAACAATATTTTACCTGTTAAGAGATATATAGGTAAACATGTGTTCAGCTAGCATTAGATTGTAAGGAACGTAGTTTTAATTTTAGAACTGTTTACAGGCTGATTTTTTTTTAAATTTGAAACTTCACTCATTCAAAAAGGAGTCGTGGCCATGATGAATGATGATTATTTTTGTTCAGCACTTCTCTGATTGTGATCTTCAGCATTTTTTTTAGTATTCTCTAAGTGAGTTGTGTATCGTCCTTTTAATCAGACCCACTGACCGAGCTGAAGACCAAGCATGGGTCTACTAGTTCCAAGCACAAAGAGTTTCTCCGTTGAGCCTTCACTCCAGATGACTGGACCGAAATATCGCAAAATACTCAACTGAACAATTAACGACAGCCATTATTTTTTTATCAATTTTGATAATGTTGAATCATTAGTTCATCCATGATATTGAGGAATTGTATCCAACTCCATGTATCAAGAGCATTAAACTTCTAATAGCTCATCGATTTCAGTGTTCATGTCTCGGTGGTATACAAGAAAATAATAAATACTAGACGCATTACGTATTCCTGGTGACATTTCTGTTCCGTCATAAGTTTCTTCACAGCAGATTTAGTCATCGAATTCCTCATTCGAATTTTATCCTCGGAATCACCCGTGTATTTAATGAGAAATCCTTTTATAATAACTTTTCCATAACTTCAGTTATATTTTGTTTATAATATATTATTTCAGGAGCAGTCCATACTTATTATTCGATAAACCGAATTGCGTTTTTTTTGTTAGTTGATTTTGAAGTTTAAAATACAATTATAAACTAATTAAGACCTAATTAACTTACGTCTATCAGTTTACATTCGATAACTTACTTTTGCATATATTTCACTTCAGCAATACTTAAATCTACCCTCGACATACTACATTGATCAAAAAGTTTTAGGACTTTATTGATAAAATCGAAAATACAAGTTTATTCATCAAAATCGATATGGTCCCCTTCAAAGTACTCCCCATCGACTGCAACGCACTTACTTCAGCGCTTGATCCGTTCCTCGAAACACCGCTGGTACTCAATTTTCGGTATGCCTATCAGAGCCGTCTTCGATTTTTTCATGACATCCTCTCGGGTGCTGTAACGCGTTCCGTCGGTTGAACAGAAAAAACTCTCAGGGAGCCAGATCAGGTGAATTCAAAGGCTGCTGGATAGTAGTCGTATTGTTTTTGGTCAAAAACTCATGGAAATCATGTCTTTCGCGATTTCAACGCGGTCCTTTTTTTGCATGAAATTGAGGTATTTCGGCACCAGTTTTGCAGCGACACGTCTGAGGCCCAAATGACTAACCAAAATGTCTTGAGCGGATCCATAAGCGATGTTCAAGTCCTCTGCCAACTCTCTGATGGTCAATTTGCGGATTTCGACCAACATTTCTTTGATTTTATCGATGTTTTCATCGGTTTTTGACTGCCACTGCGTTCGTTATCCTCGACCGACTCACGACCACTTCTGAAGCGTTCGTGCCAATATGTAAAAAAAATATTTTTTCAAATTTCTAGAGTAGACTACCCTCTTAAATTTGAATATATATAGTTCTGTTGCTATTCATAAATTCTTATAGCGCTGCAAAGCAACACTGTCTAAAAAAATGTTGCAATAGATTAAGTCTGTTGATCACCTTGGAACTGTAGGAATACAGAACTTTTATCTCCTTGCCATCGGAATTTTGGGTTTGATAATCAAAAGTAAGTGCTTGTTGAAATGCAAAAACTTACTCATAATAAACTAACACAGGATGGCTGACAATCATATTAATCACGAGGAATTACCTATCCGATATCATCAGATCAGTGTTGGGTCCTTATTGTACATACGCCCATAATAAACTAACACAGGGTGGCTGACAATCATAATAATCACGAGGAATTACCTATCCGATATCATCAGATCAGTGTTGGGTCCTTATTGTACATACGCCCATAATAAACTAACACAGGGTGGCTGAAAATCATAATAATCACGAGGAATTACCTATCCGATATCATCAGATCAGTGTTGGGTCCTTATTGTACATACGCCCATAATAACCTAACACAGGGTGGCTGACAATCATAATAATAATCACGAGGAATTACCTATCCGATATCATCAGATCAGTGTTGGGTCCTTATTGTACATACGCCCATAATAACCTAACACAGGGTGGCTGACAATCATAATAATAATCACGAGGAATTACCTATCCGATATCATCAGATCAGTGTTGGGTCCTTATTGTACATACGCCCATAATAAACTAACACAGGGTGGCTGACAATCATAATAATCACGAGGAATTACCTATCCCATATCATCAGATCAGTGTTGGGTCCTTATTGTACATACGCCCATAATAAACTAACACAGGGTGGCTGAAAATCATAATAATCACGAGGAATTACCTATCCGATATCATCAGATCAGTGTTGGGTCCTTATTGTACATACACCCATAATAAACTAACACAGGGTGGCTGACAATCATAATAATCATGAGGAATTACCTATCCGATATCATCAGATCAGTGTTGGGTCCTTATTGTACATACACCCATAATAAACTAACACAGGGTGGCTGACAATCATAATAATCACGAGGAATTACCTATCCGATATCATCAGATCAGTGTTGGGTCCTTATTGTACATACGCCCATATTACATTACAAATATCTTGGCTCGAAAGCACGTGGGATTTTAAGAGGTGGAAAAGTTGTTTATATGAAGTAACCAACAACAGCTATGTTACGTGGTAGTTAGTGTCAAATAAAAGTTTGCTTGCATATCGACAGTAAAATCGCTTGGATGAGTCTATGGTTACTCTCTTTTTGGTATCCGGTTCTGCAACTCTTCAATTATACATTTATTATATTTAACGGTACTGTGTACAACTTAATTTAATTTTGAATATGAGCATGTATAGTATAACAATATTTTTAACATTTCTGTTTTATTGCCAGAAAGGTGAGATTATGGTAAGTTATAACAATCTGATAAACGATTTAATATACTCTTATAGCTTGTCTTTATCTCAAGCGGTCCTCAGTGCCTCTACACTTTTATTTAAGAGATTTATCATTATTTTATTGCCGCAATGTTTCCAGAATATCTCATTTGAATAGTTGACGCTACTCGTTTATTTATAATAAATTCTTATAATCATAATATAAATAGGCCAAAACCCGTACGATGGTTGTCGTCAAAGAAATAATACGAGAATTGAATTTTGAATACAAGAGAGCGAGAGAGGAATACTTGGATTCACTCCGAAAGTAATTTGAAATTTGAATCTCGGTGGGTCCGTGATACTGAACGAATTTTAAATACCTAGCTAACAATTTTTGAACCGGTGTAAAAGGGGACGATGTATAAATGATATATACGAGTATATAAACAAAATTTACATTTATGAATATATATTTTCATAAATGTAGATTTTGTTTTACTTCCGTGAATATTTCACGGATCGCAACTAGTTATTATAATTAGTGTCAACTTATTTTTTTCTTGATTTTTATGACAGAAAATAACAGTTTTTTTTTGTTAAACCATCATCTTAACGAGGTTTCGCCTGCTATCGAATATTATGTAAGTATAGGTTATTTTTGATACACAAAAATAAAACATTGAATTGCGTGACTTTACTATGCATAATGCAAATTTAAAATAATGAATTGACAACCTCCAATAAATTGGGATGATATATAAATTCATTTTATTTCATTTCAATGGCTCCTCTATTTATAAGGAACTTTACCACCTTAGTATCGAGGTATCCAAAACGCAAGATTACCTCTTAATATTAATTTTCATCCGAGATATTACGACAATCTCTGCACGTGTTGAGAAAAGCTATCTAAACAATTCTCTTTAACGCTCCAAATACCTGACACGGCGCATACATAGTGATTTATTTCAGGCTAACAAAACCTCAAAAATGACCAAATTCTAAGACGTCTGTAGTTAATTCTTCTTCTCGAGGTACTGTGTCATATGGGGCTGGCCACCATCATGGCAATATTTATCTTGTTTACTGCAGCGTAAAACAACTCAGTAGAACTGCACTCAAACTATTCCTGCAAGTTAAGCCAAGAGCTGCGGCATCTTCATCTGCATCGTTAGTCATTCATTCTTCCCTGGATGATCAGTTGTTATGTCATATACCTTATCCTAAAAATTTCATGGAGAGACCACATTACAAATGACGAGGTTCTCAGCAGAATCGAAGAAACCAGACACCTGTCAAACACCATATCGGAAAGGCGTGCAGAATGGATGGGTCATATGCTACGACATGAAAATCTCCTGCACAATATACTGGAGGGAATGATTGAGGGATCGATTGGCAGAGGGCGTCCTCGCCGAGAGTATCTGGAGCAAATATGCCACGATATGGGCTGCACCTCCTATACAGAGCTCAAGAGGATCACTGAAGACCGAGCGGAGTGGAGGATGAGGTGCAGAGCTTTGCTGCTAACCAATCCCCAGGATTGAAACTGAAGAAGAAGACCTTACTCTCATTATGTGACTAGGAAACTGCATATTTTGAACCTTCATAGTTTCGTACAGTTATCTTTCCTTATTCATACTCAAAAGCACTTCCAAATTCACCAATACAATCAAACGTGTGCCAGTGTGTGTGATGTAGGTACATCCATTCTAAAAAAACCGCTATAGGTGAGGAAGTGACGCTATTCACGTCTCACTCTCACTCTTCTTCGGTATATGGGAACACAAGAAATATAATCTCAGTTCGCTCGCTTCTCTCGTTTTAGTAACTCGCGGGCTTTCGTTAGAGGTGGTCGCTTCGCCCGTTTTGTAAACTTCGGCCGATGTTTTTTTTTCATGTTTTCAGCAATTAAATTTCAATTATTATCACTTTTGACTTCAAATTTAATTAATTTAAGCGATTGGCTATGAATATTCTTATTTTACCGATTTTAAATCGCTCATTTTTACAAGTGTATTGAATACACAGCACCGGACCGCGCGAATGTTTTTAGCACAGAAAAGGAAAACTAGGAATTCATGTTTGAACTAACCCATCTTATCACATGTATCATTTAAATACTTTCATCACTGCAAAGAACATTAAAAAAAACTTTTTTCTTCTTGAATAATGGCCGTGAACTCTTATATATGAAGGAGTATACGTTTCAAGTGATGTCGCTCATTTTTACATGTGTATTGATGTACTCGTATATTGAATACACAGCACCGGAACGCGCCCTTTTTTTTAGCACAGGAAGGGAAAGGTTAATAACAAATTTCTTATATTCGAGTACTTATTAAGGCTGTTGAAAATTTTACTCCAGTCATCACTTCCTAACACATACTCAAAAAAGAATTTGTGTGTATCTATTTCGATTGTTTTCATACATGCAACAAATAAGATTTTTTTTATTAACCGCTGATATTATTAACTTTAAATGATTTTTAAAAACTTTTAATGAACGTTTTGAAAAACTTATTTATAAAAAAAAACTTTTAAATGTGTTGTTTATTTTGATCTAGTGAAAATATCCACAAATTTAGATATACGTCGAAGAACTGAACAAAGCATTTTTGATTCAAAAATTCTTGGCCTTTTTTCTTGCTGAATCATTGAATGCTATTTCAATCATTTAAAAACATCATTATGATAAACTTTTTCTCTCAAAAATAATTAAAAAGTTTTTTAACTTATTTTTTTACCATGCTTTCATTCTTAAGAAAAAACATAATAATATTTAAAAATAACTTTTTGATATATAAAAGAAGTAATAAATTGGGCCGATGAATTACTCATAGAAGCAACAAATATTGATATACGAGTATGTTAATATAATATTTTTTTTATATTATTCTAACTTATTGTAATTTATTTTTATTAAACACTGTTTATTTCACTTTTTTTGTAACGGTATAACTCTAACGGTTTCAAGGCTTTCACCTCATCTTCAGGGGAGCACAGACGAGACTAAATTATGTTCGAACTGGTACCGATATACACGCTTCAACGGTTGGGGGCTGAGGGGTGAGGGAGGCTTCAAAGTCAGTACAAGGATCCGAACATCTGGTGAACCCAAAATCTCTCCTCTATAGAATATCCCAAAAATCTCTCCTCTCTTCGCCGAAATCGTCCCATGCCTCCCTCACCCCTCAACCCCCAACCGTTGAAGCGTGTATATCGGTAACAGTTCGAACAGAATTTAGTCTTGTTTGTGCTCCCCTGAAGATGAGGTAAAAGCCTTGAAACCGGTAGGGGTATACCGTCACAAAAAAGTGGAATAAACAGTGTTTGATAAAAATAAATTACAATGTCTTAAAACCTCCACAACGTTAATGCCTTAACTATAAACAACATATGTTTAAATTGTATTACATAATATTTCCTATTTTATCGCTTTGTTAGCATAATAAATCTCAATGGTATTCGTTTTGGCGTCGTCGACAATTAACCATCCACAATACGAGTAACTCCCAATGTCTGATGATAGACTACTTAACCTTAAGCACCCAGAGCAAGACAATTGTAAACGGTGCCAGAAATGGGGTACAGAATGATCATATAAAAAAATCCATGGTTTTTATAAATCTATTTTATAATTTGTTTAAGTATTTATGACTATAGCTAAAATAACAGTTTTAAATTTGATTTTAAGATCAACATTAATGATTAATAATCTTCACAGTGAGGCAAATAAACAAAGCATTAAATATCGGCAAATAAATAATAAAGCTATATTTAATGCTTTATTATTTATTTGCCTCACTAATTCTATCTTCACAGTGAGGCAATGCTTTTAATGCTATCTTTTTTATTTCTTTTTTTTAACCTGGCGAGTTTATTGCCATGTGGCAATCTCTTCCAGCCAACCATAAATATTTTTATAAGCCCTAAGTGTTAACCAGGCTGGAATCGTATTTAAAAAAAATCTGGGTTCCAGCCGGGATCGAACCCGCAACCTCCGGATCGGCAGACAAGTGTCTTACCACCAGGCCACGGAGGTCGTCAGAGGAGCAAATAATGCTATCTTCACAGTGAGACAATGCTATTAATGATATCTTCACAGTGAGCCAAATAATTAATAAAGCAATTAAATATGATAAAATCATTAATTCTGTGTTCATAATAAGGCACATAATTGATAAAGCGATTGAATCTAATAAAAATATTAATGATATGTTCATAATGAGGCAAATAAATGATAAAGCAATTGAATATAATAAAATCATTAATGCTATCTTCATAATGAGGCAAATACATGATAAAGCAATTAAATATAATGAAATCATTAATGCTATCTTAATACTGAGGCATATAAATGATAAAGCAATTTAATATAATTAAACCATTAATGCCATCTTCATAATGAGGCAAATAAATGATAAAGCAATTGAATATAGTAAAATCATTAATGCTATCTTCATAATGAGGCAAATAAATGATTAAGCAATTGAATATAATTAAACTATTAATGCCATCTTCATAATGAGGCAAATAAATGATAAAGCAATTGAGTATAATAAAATCATTAATGCTATCTTCATAATGAGGCAAATAAATGACAAAACAATTGAATATAATAAAATTATTAATGATATCTTAATAATGAGGCTAATAAATGATAAACCAATTGAACATAATACAATCGCATTTGTATATTTTGTCGATCTATCAAAAGTATTCGATACGGTGGTCCTGGATGATGGAGTCGGAATACTGGAAGACAAATAAATGTCACGATAGCCATGACCATCCAGAATATTAATACAAATGACAAAACGAAGGTGAAAGAAGATGGTGAGCTATCCAAGAAAATAACAGCGATGAACAGCATTAGACGAAAGAACACCCTTATCCCTTTCCTATTTCAACTCAGAATTGAGATCTATGGAATAGGTTGTATCCCTAGAGATTGGTTATAAGATGGGCAATAAAACTATAAGTATCATATAATACACATATGGTGTTACCATAGTAGCAAAATCAGATTTCAACAAATAACTTTAAAAGTATAATATGAGCATCTCAATAAAGAAAACTATGAGTTTAACAATATCTTAACAGCCAAGGAAGGGCTAACTAGTCATCGATGATAAGCCTGTTGAACAATTAAATACTAAGGACCAATGTTCCCCCTATTTTTTTCATTATGTGTGCAAGTAATTAACTTAAATGTGCAAGAAAAAAAGAGGCTTCTTACGGCACGTGGACTCTATATGGTGTTTCCATGTTCCGCACACATCTCAAAGAAAGGAACCTGAGAACCCATCATAAAATATAAAATAAAATACATAATTGCGCAAAACAAAATATTGTTACAAGTTCCTTTCTTTGAAATGTGTGCGGAAGATGGAAACATGTATGCGGACAATTTTTAACAGATGTGCGGCCGCAGACGCGCACACGTTAGGGGGAACGTTGCTAAGGACAAATCCAGCCACAATGATCTCTAATATCAGGTTATCTAAGAGATGTGATATAGTTCGACTACATAAGACCGTTGTAGCATAACTGATAAAACTAAAGCAACGAGTCTTCTTTGAACATTCGAGTTGAGAATATTATGACCCATCGCAGAAAAATCTCTCAGAGATAGGGTCAGAAACTCTCAGACAAAACTGCAATACAGAAGATATCGTCGGATGGAGCAGGAAGAAAAGGCGACACTGGCATGACTATGTGGATATGATGGGAATTAATAGAATACCATACATAGCGGCACACGAGATCTCTGAAGGGTATCACATGGGAAGAAGGCTTACTAAACGGTGGGGCAGCTGGTGATGTGCCTCGCAAGAATGATTTTCGAAAAAATATATTCAATATCTATTATATATCATGAAGAAGGCAATAAATCTGGGCGTTGCCATCGGTTAAAAAATATAATGGAAATCAAATATATCTGAGGGGTTATAGAAGTCACAAGGAGTGATAGAAAAATAAAGTTGAACCAAGTAAACAAAATGCTGAAGGAAGGAATGGTAAGGAGGAAGAGAAACGTAAATTATTGTGTGAGAAAATGTATTAATACGGAATACTCGAATAAATTATGTTATGATAGGAAATTGGGTGCCTTAACCTATCTGCCTATCGCAATAGGAAAATTACATGGTGCTGTATATATATGACACAAATGTAATCTATAATATTATATAATTAGTGCAATATAAAGGGCTTTTAAATTAAGCGGTTTTTTTAATTATTGGATGAAACACAGATGGCGTCACGAACTTGCCTGGGTCTTGTGACATTTAAGAAGTGTAATATGTGACATTTATAAAAATATAGCCGTATACAATACAACAACGCGTTTAAATTGTTGAATTATTTTACGTATTGTAATCTCCGGAAACGATGATGTTAATTGCCCACCAAGATCATGTGATCTGATACCGTCGGACTATTTTCTCTGGGGTTACGTGAAAAGCCAGGTCTATAAGAATAACCCCCGATCGATTCCTGAGCTGAAGGATGAAATTATTCGCGTTATTGGTGAGTTAGAAACGCAATTATGGCAAAATGTCATCGAAATTTTTGATAAAAGAGTGGACATTTGTGGAGCTGCAAGAGGTGGACATTTGGCGGATATTGTTTGTTGTGTTTAAATGTCATATATTATACTTTAATGACCATTAAAAGGTTTTTTGAAATCAAAGCAATATGTGTGTTTTATTCAAGAATTAAAAAAAATTGAATAAAAAAACCGCTCAGTTTGAAAGATCCTTTACACGAATGTAGCTTTTAACATATGTGAAGTGTTCGCTATTAAAATGACGTTATACTCGTATTAACAATATATTTATTATAGTTTTATATTTGGAGTTAAAGTGTACCCATTCCACAACCGAAACGTTATATATCGATCGTCCATCTCAATTGCTGGCAAGGTTATTTCTGAGAATAACATTTTAACTCATCATATCGTATAAACTGGAACATTGGGCATTACACGCACAATGAAATTGCCATAATCATACGAGAGTTTGCTGTTCACATATCAATTCGTTTCAACCAGCACGTGTAATTTGATACCAAACTTCAGTATTTAACCGATATCTGACACATTTTATCATATGTTTTGAACTTGTCAATATTTTCGAAGATAACTGAATGCTCTTCGTTCATGTATTTTTCCAATGGCTATTTACCCAAATTTGAGTATTCTTAGCAAATGAACAATTTCGAGTTGATTACGTTCATTGCTAACACAAAATATTTTTTAGAAACATAATCACAATACGTGTGCGTGATCGTGTAAGGAACACCACAATCCGAGAGGTGTGTGAGATCCAAGATGTGGTCAGATGGGGACGACAGCGTCGACGATACTGGTACCATCATGTACAGATAATGAATTCCACAAAAATTCCATACATAGCTCTACATGTAATTTTTTAAAACCTTAGTGGTATTAATTAACTTATAAGATCAAGGAAAAAATAACGCGTTAGCAAATAGCAAAAACGTTAAACTGACTGAAGAATGGTTCAATAAAGTGACTGAAGAATGGTTCAACTAACTGAAGAATGGTTCAATAAACATGTATATTTTAAACCTTGGTTCAATTGTACTAAGCTTGTTTTCTTAGCATTCTCAATTATAGCGCTGAAACCTGGTCAACAGATACCAGGGGAAGAGGATAAAGACCTTCTACATGCGATGTTTACTTCGAATACTTGGCGTAACTTGGCAAGACAAGCTTACCAATGAGGAAGTCCTTAATCGTACCGGTATTCCATCAACCATAGCGCTCCTTGAATAATACTGCGCTGGCTTGGAAATTTACGTCAAATGGATAAAAGTCAGTTACCAAAGGACAAATTCGACAATAAAATTCACAATAGCAAAAAATCTCAGTGTGTACATCAATTACGTTTAAGGATAATAATTAATTTTAATTTGTTTTATCAAACATGTTTATTCCACTTTTTGTAACGGTATAACCCTACCGGTTTCCTCCTTAACAAATTCTCTAATTTATTACGAAATGGCTAACCATTGTCACCATACATTTTCTATCGATGATGCCCAATTCTTACATATCAGTGGTAACGGAAATAAATTGGACAGATTAGAGGCCCTAGAAATGTCTAAGTCAGTGCATCGACGTGAACATCTGGTAAACACATATATCCCAAGAATCTCTCCGCTGCTCGCCGAGGTTGCCCCATAACCTAACCTAACCTAACCATTGTCACCGTGAAAACCATACATTTTCTATCGATGATGCCAAATTCTTATATATCAGTGGTAACGGAAATAAATTGGACATATTAGAGGCCCTAGAAATGTCTAAGTCAGTGCGTCGAGGTGAACATCTGGTAAACTTATATATCCTAAGAATCTCTCCGCTGCTCACTGAGGTTGCCCAATGCCTCCATCAACCCTCAGCTCCCAACCCGAATGTTTACCTTTAGAACCGTGTATCTCGGTACCAGTTCGAATATAATTCAGTCTTGTTTGTGCTCCCCTGATGATGAGGTGAAAGCCTTGAAACCGGTAGGGTTATACCGTTACAAAAAGTGGAATAAACAGTGTTAGATAAAACAAATTACAATGTCTTGAAACCTCGACAATGTTAATGCCTTAACTATAAATAATATAATAAATAACAACTACGTTTAAGGACAAAGTCTTAGATAAATCAGAAAATCATTCTTTCTTTCCATTTGTCCAAAGCTTCTTTAAGTTCTTTTCTTTATCTTACTTAAAACATCAATTTTATTATCAACTACTTATTATTTATCTTACTTAAAACATCAATTTTATTATCAACTACTCATTCTTTATCTTACTTAAAACATCAATTTTATTATCAACTACTTATTCTTTATCTTACTTAAGACATCAATTTTATTATCAACTACTTATTCTTTATCTTACTTCAAACATCAATTTTATTATCAACTACTTATTCTTTATCTTACTTAAAATATCAATTTTATTATCAACTACTTATTCTTTATCTTACTTAAAACATCAATTTTATTATCAACTAGTTATTCTTTATCTTACTTAAAACATCAATTTTATTATCAACTACTTATTCTTTATCTTACTTAAAACATCAATTTTATTTTAACATCAACATTAATTTCTCATGTTTGCATTCCTCCTTTTTCAAACATTAATACTTCACAAATTTTTCTTAGTAAACGCATCCCCACGGCATTGATCTTACTCTTATTATTCTGTAAAGTTCAAGTTTCACTTTCATATATCAAGGTGGGCACCAAAATGCTATTATGTAAACTTTTTTACTCATGCACAAAACTTTCACCTCCTCCACATTTATACATTTCGTCATGCATAATCTTCTATTATTTATATTTCTCACTTTAACACTTGCCTTACTGTGTTAAAAAATTCCGCCAGTCACGGTGCTGGACGTTAAGCGTCCAGTGAAAAATGTGTGTTTTAAATTAAAGTTATGCAAAGTCTGCTAAGTTATTTTTTGTAATTAGCTATAAAAATCATTTTATTATTTATTAAAACGTCGAATAATCAAATAAAATATAAGTCCTGGTCACTCGCTATCCATCACAGGGGGGCAAGTGTTAACTTCTGTCGAAATCTGGTCCATTTGATCCAACCATGTTTTCCTCTTTATCTTTGAATTTAGAAAAGTAACTGCATAAAACCAGTTATTAGATGGATTAAGGACTAAGTTTGATTAGACTGATTAAGGACTTAGTTTAATTAGATGGATTAAGGACTTAGTTTAATTAGATGGATTAAGGACTTAGTTTAATTAGATGGATTAAGGACTTAGTTTAATTAGATGGATTAAGATTATATTCAGATGGATTAAGGACTTAATCAAATAAATAACTGTTCTATTATTCCCAGACCATCGGTACTGGTAAAACTAGATCTGATGCATGCAAAGATATCGATATAATCCCGCCCATAGAATGAAGCAGGATAAGACCAATTTAAAACTAGATCTGATGCATGCAAAGATATCGATATAATCCCTCCCATAGAATGAAGCAGGATGAGACCAATTTAAAACTAGATCAGATGCATGCAAAGATATCGATATAATCCCGCCCATAGAATGAAACAGAATGAGACCAATTTAAAACTAGATCTGATGCATGCAAAGATATCGATATAATCCCGCCCATAGAATGAAGCAGGGTGAGACCAATTTAAAACTAGATCTGATGCATGCAAAGATATCGATATAATCCCGCCCATAGAATGAAGCAGAATGAGACCAATTTAAAACTAGATCTGATGCATGCAAAGATATCGATATAATCCCGCCCATAGAATGAAGCAGGGTGAGACCAATTTAAAACTAGATCTGATGCATGCAAAGATATCGATATAATCCCGCCCATAGAATGAAGCAGAATGAGACCAATTTAAAACTAGATCTGATGCATGCAAAGATATCGATATAATCCCGCCCATAGAATGAAGCAGAATGAGACCAATTTAAAACTAGATCTGATGCATGCAAAGATATCGATATAATCCCGCCCATAGAATGAAGCAGGGTGAGACCAATTTAAAACTAGATTTGATGCATGCAAAGATATCGATATAATCCCGCCCATAGAATGAAGCAGAATGAGACCAATTTAAAACTAGATCTGATGCATGCAAAGATATCGATATAATCCCGCACATAGAATGAAGCAGAATGAGACCAATTTAAAACTAGATCTGATGCATGCAAAGATATCGATATAATCCCGCCCATAGAATGAAGCAGGGTGAGACCAATTTAAAACTAGATCTGATGCATGCAAAGATATCGATATAATCCCGCCCATAGAATGAAGCAGAATGAGACCAATTTAAAACTAGATCTGATGCATGCAAAGATATCGATATAATCCCGCCCATAGAATGAAGCAGAATGAGACCAATTTAAAACTAGATCTGATGCATGCAAAGATATCGATATAATCCCGCCCATAGAATGAAGCAGGGTGAGACCAATTTAAAACTAGATCTGATGCATGCAAAGATATCGATATAATCCCGCCCATAGAATGAAGCAGCATGAGGCCAATTTAAAAAAACCGCAAGTATTTTTTTATGATATGTTGACTACAGTAAAAAGTAGCATTTAATTTATTGAACATATTTTCCATAGGAATGTAATAATTGGCGCTATCAAGCTTTATTTTATTAATTTAAAAAAATTCATTCTTCTTATATTAGGCCTGTTGGCCTGTTATGGTCCTGCATCATTGTTTGCCTCTTGCGACGTCGACTGCTTGCTTGGGGGATACCGTCCCTGGCCATTCTTACGGCTCTTGGTTCCGCCGTCGTCCCCATCTGACAATATCTTCAACTTCGCACGTCCTTTGGATTTCTGTGTTACGTACTCTATCACGAAGAGTTTTGCCAGCGATAAATTCATTCTTGTGTTTATAAATGTAACGCTACAGTGCTACTCAAGTGTTCGTTCAAGATTATTTATTATCTAAGGCAACGCATTCACAAACTGTGCTAAACCGACCTGTCTTTGGAAATGCCTGCAGGTAGAGCAATCACACTTTTCAACGTCTATCCCCTCAGATAGACGTTTTTCATGAGTCGCTAAACTCCTTCAAGGGAATATTGTTGCTCTTATTATAAAATTTTTGATATAACTGTTTAAATATTTAAGATATAGTATACTCGTACATATACAAAGTTTGTCTGTTTTTTTTTTCATTTCATTCTAGTCTGGATTTCGCTTAGGACTTAGGACCCATCAAAATATTTTTGATTGGTTGGAAGAGATTGCCACATGGCAATAAGCTCGCCAGAATGGAAAAAAAATTAATAAATAAATAACGAGAATATTTTTTTTATCTATCAACCCTTTGCACTCGGAACCTTTGTTTGGTGTAAATTCTACATTTATTTTAAATTTTCTTGTGCAAAGATGAATTATTACATAATATTAATATTGTCTCCTTCAATGTCGTCCCCATAGGATAAAAAACACTTTTGCTTACGTTTTTTTCCAATACGCAAACTTTTTTCGAACGTATTTTTTGTGCTAGCCTTTAGCTCACCCAGTGATTTTACCTTTATCTTCTCTATGGTCACAAAACGTTGTCCTTTCAATGTCCTCTTCATCTTTGGGAAAAGGAAAAAGTAGCAGGGGGGCATATCTGGTGAATATGGTGACTGTTGCATCACGACGGTGTTGGTTTTAGCCAAAAAATGCACAAATTACTAGTGAAGTGTGAGCCGGTGCATTATTGTTTGCTTATTTTTTCTTATTATTTTTTGCCCACAATTCTGATCATTTTTTTTCGGATCGCCTCACTCGAACGGCGTAAAAACTCAATTAATTTTAAAATGAAAAAAATCGCACACGTGCCAAAATACGTGGTTAATCAATGTGGCTGAAAATTAAAATGTACATCACAGACAGTGTCGCCAACATGAGGAAAAGAGATGGGATCAATAAAAAACAATCAACCCGCGATATTAAAAAATGCTCGTTATTTTTTTTTATCAACCCTCGTATATACGTGTATATATTATATATTTTCATGTTTTTTTATTTTTAATTACAAATTTCGTTATACTTGTCACCTCAAAAGTAACTAGGGGCTACTCTTATTTTATTTAAATTTGAAAAATGTTTTTTTATTTTATTTCTATTTAATTAGTTTTTTTTTTGTTTTTGTCAAGCTGAATATTTGTTTGTAATATTTTTTTCTCATTGAACGAATTAGGGAAACTTGTAATATACAAACGATTGTTTTAATAAATTAAATGAAGTTTAAATAAAATAAAATGGAGTAAAATTATTATTATAATTATCCAAAATTATCTTTTGTCTTAGTTGATGTTATACATTTATTAAAAATTTACCGAGTTGTGCATTATTTAATGAATATAATGCTCACGACATGCGTTCTCGTAAAAAAAATCAAGAAATGACATTATATGTATGACGTATGAAATTAATTCAAGACAACATGTGGTAGGATAATTAAATCTAAACACATTGCTATCTTTGTGTTTTTGTTGTGCTACAGTTGAATGTAAGTTTGTCGACTTTTCTTTAATCCCTCGTAAGTAAGAAACAGAACATTATTTCTACCAAATTATTTTACATTAAATTTAAGAGCGCTCTTGTGTAACTGAAAAATAAACTAATATAATTGATCCCTTCCTATAAACAGGAAGTTTCCAATTTTTTTTCGGCCGTAGACCCCTTTACCAAAAACTTTTAAAACCGTCAACCACCTAGTCATTTACTTTACTTAATCAAATTAATAAGTTTGTACAGTACTCGATATTAAATATTTCACTAGATATCAAACTTTACATTTTAATCACTTGTAATTAAGGATTGTAAAAGATAAAAGGACTACGGATTATGCATTGCATTATCTTTGTGCAATATTTAATATTGAAATCTGCGCTGACGAAAGTTAAAGCAAAAATATACGAGCAGAGTTTATTTTTATTTTTGACATTTATGAAACAAATATGTAAATTCAAAATAAGTACAAATATTGACAAATATTCTTAATTAGGTACCTATTGGAATCATAGATATTTTGAAGTAACAAACAAATAGCAGTAGTAAGGGGGTCTATTTTTGCAGTCATCGACCCCCAAATATTTTTATTGAAACTATCGACCCATAGAAAAATCAAATCGACCCCAGGGGGTCGATATCGACCACTTTAGGAACTCTAGCTATAAACCTTAGAAATTCTTGTTTTCATAAACCTTAGGTTTGATTTAATATGTCAATACCACATACTTGTTGTAATGTATTGTACATTATTTCACCTTCGTTTTATACATACAATCTGGATGATTTATTGCTATATTTCAATCTCATTAAACCAAACAAAACGATGTTATAGTCTTCGAGTGAAAATCAGATTGTAACACTTTTTATTAAAAAAAATCTTAAGCCAACGGGAATCGAACAGGCAATCTCCGAGCTGGAAGAAAGACATCTTAACACCTAGGCCACGGAGGGCGTCATTCATGTATGTGTACGTGAAAAAAAGGTATAACGTACAATCTTCAGCATCCATCTATACATAATGAACGTTATTTAAGAAAGTTTTTTAACATTCACGAAAATGACATGCAATTATCAGCGATCTTTATTTAGGAACTGAAATTACTAGAAGTGTGTATTAATTCCAGGGTTGTGTTTTATTTTTGTACATTGTACAAAAGAACTTCACAGATGACGACCGAAAGTCGTCATCTGCGTTTTCCTCTAGATCTGATGCATGCAAAGATGTTCTTTCCCCTCTTAAACAAGTGGATATGTACGTCCATTATCTGTTCCTTTCTACATCGTTCATGCAAAAATCAATTAGCGTAATATCTCTACCATAAAACCAGTTTTGTGATTATGTGAAACTTAAAAGTGTGAACTATTTTTATGTTTGCATAATTGACATAGTTTTTATGTATATAAATAATCTAAATAATTTAAAAGCGCTCTGGCCGTATGTTTATTATTACACCAATAAATTAAATTTGATTTGCGTATTATACCTTTGTTTTTTTTTTATTAAATTACGTTAGTCCGTTGAGAGAGTTGAGCGATAAAAAGGGCGGTAACTTGTATCTTTTCAATTGTAATAATATTGTTTCGACGAATGCGAAACTTTCTACTTACTGCATATATTAATTACTCACAACTATTAAAATATGTTTATATTAGAGTTACTGTTAAACAAGGTTTTACTGTTTGCCCTTTGACATTTTTCTGTATTTTGGGGTCTCTCAAATGTGACCAACGATGCATACTCAAAGTTTATTCTTCCCATACATATGGCAATAGTGTGCATGGGACGGATTGGCAATTTTACATCTATTTACTACAAAAACAAATTGTCAGTATTATCGCACACGTATGAAACCAAATAGCGGAAACTGATCATTTTTTGCAGGCTAGGTATTTGATTTTTATTTCAAACTTTATGGAATCTACGTCACTAAGTTCTAACAGCGCTATACAATAATGAAAATTTGCGCTTTATAAATATCTTTCCAGTGTCGTGTCTTCCCAACGTTGAATATCACCTAAGAGTAGACATCTTTGTCCCCGGCAGCCCGAAAAAGATCCCCGACGCTCCTTATACCAGTCCAATCACGTATATTGCGAAGCCAGGAGATTTGTCTCCTGCTGGGTCGAGGTCTTCCACTATGATGCTTAGTGGTATTTAATTTTTTTCCGATGTATTTAAATTTTTCACTCTCTCTTTATATCAGCACCGTTCAATGTAAGACGTGATCCTACGTGATCCTGTCGGCCAAACACCATGAACTTAGTTTTACTCACGTTCATGTTCAGCCCCAGCCTCACATCGGCTTCATTAATTATATCTATAATCGTTTGAAGGTCGTCAATACTGTCTGCCAGAACAACTGTATCATCTGCGTACCTGATGTTATTGACGCATACACCATTCACTTTGACCCCCAGATTCAAGTTATATAGTACTTCCTTGAAAACTATATCGGAGTACAGATTGAATAACATTGGTGACAAAATACAACCTTATCGGACTCCACGTTGAATTGATATGCCTTTCGATTTGTTATTTTCCAATTTAATGACAGCTTCTTGGTTCCCGTATAGGTTTTTAATAATATTTATACCCTTATCATCTATACCCCGTTCCTGAAGCATCTTAACAAGGTCTGCGTGTTTCACTCTATCGAACGCCTTCTCGTAATTGATGAAACAGGCAAAAATGTCTTTCCGTTGGTCTCGGCATTTCTGCAGTAGCACGTTTATTGCTAATAACGCTTTTCGTGTTCCAAAGCCATTCCTGAAGCCAAATTGAGAATTATCCAAATCACGCTCGCACTTCAGCCTTATTCTTGAATGAATAATCTTTAAAAATATTTCAACATATGACTCATAAGGCTAATCAGTCGATATTCATTACATTTTTTGGGATGCAGTTTTTTAGGGAGAGCGATGAATGTTGATTTAAGCCAATCTTGGGGGATGAACGCCGTGTCATAATATATATTAAATAGTCTTAACAGGTAGTCAATGTTTTTGTCGCCAATCAATTTTAAAATCTCAGTGGGTACGTCGTCAGGTCCAGAGGTCTTTTGTTGTTACTATTAGAAATAGCATGGAGAATTTCAGATTTCATTATTGATGGTCCAGAATCCAATGTAGACAAACAAATGTCAGGTATGTTGTCATTAAAAAGCGCACTTATATAATTCTCCCATGTTTTTACAATATCAGAGTCATTCAAAAAATGTCTACAATATCAGAGTCATTCAAAAAATATCTTTACAATATCAGAGTCATTTATAAATATGCCTGACGATTAATGTAACATAGCCAAGTAAATATCTCGTCCTGGAACGAGAATCAGAACTTATGTACATATATATTTAACAATACCGTCTGCTTACTGAAGAACAGGATTCAACGTAATATAACAATTTATCCTCGGAATTCTTTTATCCGTTCACAATATAGGCTAGAAGTATTTTTCAAACTCAAAAAAAGACGTACGGAATTTAATTATATTTTAATAACTTTTGATAACAAAAGTAAAATTTTAAGCTTAAGTTATTTCTTGTCAAGTATTTTTATTATTTTCATTTTTTCTTCTTTGAAAACACCTTATAAAATACACAGTACTGTTTTAGCAATCTATAATATATTTTCTCAAATCATAAGTTCGTTAAATAAATAAATAAATAAGTAAATAAATATAGGTTTATTGACAGCAACATAGTATGTACAAAATATATTTAAATAAAACTTCTAAAACACGTAAATTGCAGATGATACATTAAATACAGAAGCTATCAAAAGGTCTGGGCTCATCTAATAACATCCCCTCGGCCAAGAATATAGGGCCCATCAATATAGGGCGAACCCAGCCACGGGGACACCAGATGTTTTTCAGCCCACACCATTGAACACGTAGAACAAGAATATAAAAAAAAACACGGAAAATAAATAGATGACAAAAATAAAAATACATTCAAGAGAGAAGACATTAAAAGGTCCGGGCTCATCCCACAAACATTCCCCCGGCCGAGATACAACCCACCAATGTAATGCGAGCCCAAGCGCAAGGGCATCAGGGGGCTTTCATCCCACACCCCCGCATATCTAGATTAAATAATAAATAGAAAAAAAAAAAAAAAAAAAAAAAAAAAAAAAAAACAAAAAAGTATGGCAGAAAACAAAATAAAAAGTAAACCCACATATACCACCTCAGGTTAACTGTCAGCAAGAACGAGAAAAAAAAGAAAAGCCTCAAAGGAGTCCAAATTTTACATAATAACAAATGGGAACTGAAATAGTTGAGACAACATTGAAATAGTTAGGCAGTAATACATTGAAATAGATAAGCAGTTTTAAAAGAATGAATGAGGAGATAGCGCACAAACACGTATGCACAATCCTCGATTCACCACCAGCGAAAAGAGAGAAAAGAAGAAAAGAAAAGCAAACAAGAGACCCATTAACCACTGAGAAATCCACTAACCACCCAGAAGATAACACTTTAGAGCATCTCTGAAGGTACAACTATCCACCCGCTCCTTCAAGGTCTGAGGCAACTCATTCCAGCATTTGCTGGCTGAGTATGAGAAGGATCCCCTGAACAGTGTTAGGTTATGGTTTGGGATAAGTAAAAGAGTCTCTCTGCCTCCAGTTTCGTAGCCGTGAAAGTTTCTAGCCCAATTCAGTTTTTCGAAGAGATCAAGTGGCATTTTTGTACTGGTAATTGTATGCATGAGTACGCTTAACTGAAGAAACCGTCTTAGTTTCATGTCAATAATTTTAAAAGCTCTCAAAAAAGGGGTGATGTGTCCTCTGGGGGGAATGTTGAAATATGATGCTTTATTCCATACAACTTATATTTATGACAGTTTCAAATTCATTGTTGACTGCAGAATATAATATTACGAGGTCGGTATGTAGCGTGGATTAAATAAAGATTAGTGTATTTTAAATTTTTTTAAGAAGCTGTAAGATATTTCATCACAAAATATTTTCTTTAAAATGTACAATATGTTTTTGTTTGTTGCCTTAAAATCTTTTATAATAAAAATTGAGATGAAAATACATTTTTATAAATAATACTCAGAAATATTTCTACAGTGTGATCTGAAATATTTTTTAATAACTATAAAATATTGTTTTATAATTTATTCAAGATATCAATTACGAAAAATATTGACAACCTGAAGTAATCTGCTAAAACAATGTTAAATGAATTTGTTTTTTTTTTTAATGTAAAACACGTAGTTTGAAGCCTTTGTTATTCCTCACTCAAATGTTTTTAATAGTTGTGGTCGTGTATTGGTCAGCATTCACGCTGAGCAAGTGGGTGCACCAGATTCGATTCCTGGTGGATATATTGGGTGTTAACATAAGTTGTGTCCGTTTTTCTCCAATTTAAAAATAAGCACCAAAAGTAAAACAAAATGGTAAATGTTATATATCATTCGAAAGGAAATTTTCTGCTCTACAAGACATTGTGTTTGCTTTTACGTTGCATATATTATTTTATTTGATTACAAGCCTTTAAAATGGAATGTCAAGTAGACGAAAATGAGCATTTTTGACACCTCCTTCTGTTCGCGTTCAATCGAGGGAATAAAGCTGCTTGCGATATTTGTGAAGTGTACGGTGAAGATGCTATCAATGAAAACACAGCTCGTCGATGGTTTTTCCTTCAATAATGACGTCGAATTGCGGACAATGGTTGGACGAATTCCTCGAATCAAGACCGGATGGTTTTTATCGCACAGGCATTGAAAAACTTGTAGAACGTTGGCAAGAAGTTGTAAATAATGAAGAAGAATACATTATTGACTAATTTGTTGTAAAATAATGAAGGAGAATACATTATTGACTAATTTGTGGTACTTTTTTTTTATTGTGTCCTCTTGTTCTCTTCATTTGGAAAAATACGGACAAAACTTATGTTAACACTCAATACATTAAATTTGTTACACGAACTTTTCTCGTTTATGATGTCTATTATTTTGTATTTTTACTATACGTTTTTTTTTCTAAAATGGGCATCGTTATAAAACTACTTAAAAGTATTTTGAATATCCATTAATATTTTATATAATAGTCAGACCATAATTGATTTCACAATGCCTCAACAGGGTGATGAGAGGACTATTGACTAGCCATAAACTATGAATACCTTTTCTCTATTCTTATATTCCTCTATGAGTAAAGGTTATAAAACGTTTATGCAATAAAGCTTCCGCATTTGGTTTATCCACACAAACATTAACCCTCCCGACACGAAGTGATTAACTGCATATGATAAATCGATAGCTAATTTTTATTTCTTTAAAAGAACTTCGTCTTCTTAAATTTTGTTGTTTTTATGTTTCTGTATGTTTTTTTAATTTTTATTCTTATGATTGTGTGCGGTATATTGTGGGATGAATATTTTTGGTCTTTCTGGAGTGATGATGTGTGAGGAGTTTAATTTCGCATGATGTTTCCAGTTTTAATTAAGTGTCACTGTTTGTCAGGCTGATGAGAACGTGCAACGGGGTTTTGTTTTTTGTGTAATCAAAAATCGGAAAGAAGTATCAATTTATTTTTTCATGCTAAATATCCTCAGTGAGATACAGGCAAAAGCCTAGTTTACTGGGGATACGACAAATGAAAGGCAACAACCCCAGATCCATTAAAATTGTATGTCCAAATTAAATTACCTGTTGTTTTTTCACAAATGATGTATATTTCTTAACATGTGTAATAATTAATAAATAAATAAATAATAAATAAATAAATAAATAAACTTTGTATAAACTCAAGAGTCTGTTACTGCAGGATTGTCCTCCTGTGATGCTGAGCTCCAGCTATATCTCCATCGTTTTGGGGGTCTTCTTGGTGGACGCCGTCTATCCGGCACCCCATGCAGAGCTATGTATGGAATTCTTGTGGAATTCATTCTCTGTAACATACATGCTGGTACCAGTATCGTCGACGCTGTCGTCCCCTTCTGACCACATCTTGGACCTCACAGACGTCTCGGATTGTGGTGTTCCTTACACGATCACGCCAAGTCTTCCCAGCAATAACACGCAGAGTTCTCATTTCCGTTGTCCTTAGCATACTTTTTGTCCTGACAGTGTCCGCCCTCGCTTCGATGCCATATGTGAGGATAGGTCGCACACAGGTCTTATAAATGCGTACCTTGCTATCCGTTCTCATATCTTTATTCCTCCATATGAAATCTCTCAGGCAGCCCGCCACAACTGCAGCTTTATCTACTTGAGGCCTTACTTCTTTAAAATAACATGCCTACTTATTACTTTTTTTTAATATTTAATCTTTTTATTTTGTTATCAAGTTTAGTACAGTAAAAAAATATCGGATAACGGTTTATAAGATATGTATTTTATAAGAAGAATTTAAAGTAACGTTGAAATTATTTGGCCACATTGAGAGAAAAAATTATATTTTCTCTGGAATTAATTGATAGCAAGTAAAGGGCAGACCGAGGAAGGTGTTGAAGGAGGTTGAAGAAATTTTAACTGAGGAAATAGTAAGAAAGATGAGAAACTGAACACCATGTTTTATGTTGTTTATAGTTAAGGCATTAACGTTGTGGAGGTTTAAAGACATTGTAATTTATTTTTATCAAACACTGTTTATTCCACTTTTTTGTGACGGTATAACCCTACCGGTTTCAAGGCTTTCACCTCATCTTCAGGGGAGCACAAACAAGAATAAATGCTGTTCGAACTGGTACCGATATACACGCTTCAACGGTTAGGGGCTGAGGGGTGAGGGAGGCATGGGATGATTTCGGCCAAGAGCGGAGAGATTTTTGGGATATAACTGTACACCAGATGTTCGGATTGATGTTGAGTGTAATGGTAGAAATGTTAATTGAGTGAAATGATAGAATTTTTTTGTTTAACACCATGTATTATATGTGAGATATATGATGTAGACAATGCAAGAGCTATATGATTGGATAAAAGGGCGGGGGGATTTGGTATATTTGCCTATCCAAAAAGGAGCATAGCGTTGTGGTACATAGTTTTTTTTAATCTATTTTATAGATTTTTTTTAGAAATCTTTCAACGTCAATTGTTTCTACGTGACGGAACCATGTCAATACGTGTTTCGTCATCTTAAACACTGTAAATCCGCAATCGGAGAGACCTTTTTTAGCATTTGTATATACTCGTATTTCTTGTAAAATAATTTGTTTTTATTTTGTTTCAGGTAGCAACGATTTATACTTTTTTTGGAATTTGAAGACTGGGTAAGTTAAATTATTTAAAAAAACGGGCAGAACAAACTGTTTTAAAAATATTTTCATAAACATTTGAGTTAACTTATTTAATATATGGTACATAGTAAATTATTATTTTTTTTCATAAAAAGGAATATAGTTAAATCCACAGTGATTATAATTATCAAAACGACTTAATTTATCAATAAATTTTAGGATCACATTATCAAATATCTGGTAATGTTAATTAATTTTAGGATCACATTATCAAATATCTGGTAATGTTAATTAACTTTAGGATCACATTATCATATATCTGGTAATGTTAATTAATTTTAGGAACACATTATCAAATATCTGGTAATGTTAATTAATTTTAGGATCACATTATCAAATGTCTGGTAATGTTAATTAATTTTAGGATCACATTATCAAATATCTGGTAATGTTAATTAATTTTAGGATCACATTATCAAATATCTGGTATCGTTAATTAATTTTTAACAACTATAAGATATAAAGGGTCTTTAAAATTGGCGTCGTGAACTTGCCTGGGTCTTGTGACATTTGAGAAGTGTAATGTATGACATTAATAAAAATGGAGTCGTATACAATACAACAACGCGTTCAAATTGTTGAATCATTTTGTGTATTATGATCTCCGGAAACGGTGATGTTAATTTGCCACCAAGATCATGTGATCCGACACCGTTGGACTATTTTCTCTGGGGTAACGTGAAAAGCCAGGTCTATAAGAATGACCCCCGATCAATTCCTGCGTTGAAGGACGAAATTATTCGCGTTATTGGTGAATTAGAACCGCAATGGTCAATGTTCCTTTCTTAAGTCTACTTATAACATTTGATGCATCTCTAATAAACAGTGTCACTTTACTCGATCATTTCTTTCTCTATCAAACATTGGTTAAGAAATATTGATGACGTGGACATATTAAAGTCTTCAAGCATTTTTTTCCGTTACTTCTGAAATCTTTGACACAGTTATTTTTATATCTTCTGTCAATTATTTTCGCCTTTGCATCTCATGTTTTTGTATCCTATCATACCGTTGATTAAGATTAATTACCCAGTTTTTTCTCACCCGTATAAGTTTTCAAAGTTTTACACTGTCATCTTTTAAAACAGGGTGTCGCGAAAAAAAATGTTTCCACAATTTTTTGCCGTGCCGTTTACCCGAATTCGAGTAAGATGATGAATTTGCTAAACAGATGGATTGGATGTAGAGGTGGCATTGAAGACCCACCGCGCTCCCCAAACCACACCAAACAACTTGTTTTAATGAACACTCATCAAGAATAAAGTAAATGGCACAAAACCTACAACAGTTAATGAATTGAGAGCAACCATTAAAAGAGAATGCGGCTAAATAACAAATAAAATAGAATAATATGCTAAATATGATTCCAATTTAACTCATTCAGACCCTGTGTGCATAATTATGCACACTTATTTCAAAGCATAATATAACGAATAAAATACTCGTAATATAACGAATAGCATAATATAACGGCAAATTTTCTTTTAAAAACCTATGCAACAAGATTGTCTTTTCAGTCGTCTGTGTACGTTGAGACCTGTTGGGCATAATTATGCACATGTTCAATTTCCTAGTAAAAAAAAAAAAAAAAAAAAAAACATTTTTCTTCTATTAAAACTCCGATGAAGCCTAATCCACTCTTAAATTTTTTTTTTCTCCCTTAACAATAATTCAGGTCTGAATGAGTTAAAATCCAATCCCCTTGGATATCTCCTCGTAAGATTCGTTTTAATTTTTTCCCCGCCCCATTTACCATTGAACCACAATCCCCCCCTTCTCTCCCCCTACTTCATTCCTATTAAACTATTTACAATTGCAGAGAAAATATATTGCTTACAATTTAGTTTATCTTTACCTGATGATGAAGACGGAGGGAGGTATACGAAACAGGTAGTAAACTCAAACCGGTAATAAACAAGTGGTGAACACAAAAATATAAAATAAGTGTTTTATTCATTTATTTTATTTCTTTTTACATAAAATAGAATAGTTCGTGAAATTTGTGATTTTTTTACCAGCAGTTGCATGTCAGAAAAGCCATTGTTAGAAAAGCCAATTGAAAAACAAACACGTTTATCTTCTTTAATTTGAAATTTTAATATTAGATATAGCTTAATAAATATTGAATTTTTAATCATTGGAATTGTGTGTATATTCTTTTGAGACGCACTGTATTTATATAAATACAGGCCTTGCAATTTTCGGTCTCATTAAAATTTTCATTTATAAGTTATGAAATAAGATGACAAAAATAAGTTTGGTTCTTACATCGCCTGAAAATGAACACTTACCTACATAAATGTCCAAAAAAACTGGTGTTGTGACATTTAATGTTATAACGATGTAAAAAATAGTACATAAAATGTATTATTATAACATATTAAATGTTATACAAAGGCTATATATATATGTTTTTCTGAACATATGCAGATGCGAAGAGTTACCTAATGTAATGGCCGCAGTCATTATATTTCTATCATTACACTCAATTAATAAAAGGTCTTTCAAATTGTGCCGGTTTTTTAATTTCTTGGATAAAACACAGATGGCGTCGCGAGCTTACCTGGGTCTTGTGACATTTTAGAAATGTAATGTATGACATTTATAAAAATGGAGTTGTATACAATACAACAACGCGTTCAAATTGTTTAATTATTTTATGTATTGTAATCTCCGGAAACGGTGATGTTAATTGGCCACCAAGATCATGTGATCTGACATCGTTGGACTATTTTCTCTGGGGTTACGTGAAAAACCAGGTCTATAAGAATGACCCTCGATCAATTCCTGAGCTGAAGGACGAAATTATTCGCGTTATTTGTGAGCTAGAACCGCAATTATGCCAAAATGTCATCGAAAATTTTGACAAAAGAGTTGACATCTGTGGAGCTGCAAGAGGTGGACATTTGGCGGATATTGTTTTTTTTGTGTTTAAATGTCATACTTCTAAGACCAATAGTTTTTTGAAATCAAAGCAAATTGTGTGTTTTATTCAAAAATTAAAAAAACCACTCTTTTTGAAAGACTATTTATGTACGAGTATATTCATTTTGTAATATTTTTCATATGTCAATAATAGTGTGTTCGAAACCTGAGTTAGAACTATTTTGAGGAGAGTTTTTTCTCTAAACGGCGCTATATAAATTGTTATTTTATTATTATTATTAACAAATATAAAATACCACATGCTAATTCTGTGGCGTGGAATAGTCTACTTTTTAATATTCAATATGTGAGTATTGTGTCCAGCTTTAGGAAGCCTTGAAGGCAACCATTTATGAGAGGTTTTATAAAAGTTGATGATGGTATATGAACACAATACACAAATACTACACTGTACCTAAAACTGAACCTTGTACAGTGCTGTGCTAAGCTCGTCGAATAACAAAGGCATTTTTTCATCTTATATTCGAGGGTATAAGGATGGATACCTATGACTTCTACCATATCTATTATTTAAAAAAAAATACCGGTGTGCTCCGATCGTCTCTCTTCGGTGTGACATCGGATCCAGTGCTGTATCCAAAGATTAATTGTAATTTATTTTTTATCAAACACTGTTTATTCCACTTTTTTGTAATTGTATAACCCTACCGGTTTCAAGGCCTTCACCTCATCTTCAGGGGAGCACAAACAAGACTAAACTTTGCTCGAACTGGCACCGATATACACGCTTCAACCGTTGGGGGCTGAGGGGTGAGGGAGGCATGGGACAATTTCGGACAAGAGCTGAGAGATTTTTGGGATATAACTGTTCACCAGATGTTCGGATCGATGTACTGACTTAGAAATTTCTAGGGCCTCTAATCTGTCCAATTTATTTCCGTTACTACTGTATATGTAAGAATTTGGCATCATCGATAGAAAAAGAGTTTAGTCTTGTTTGTGCTCCCCCGATGATGAGGTGAATGCTTTGAAACCGGTAGGGTTATACCATTACAAAAAAGTGGAATAAACAGTGTTTGATAAAAATAAATTACAATGTCTTTAAACCTCCACAACGTTAATGCCTTAACTATAAACAACACAAAGATGAACTGTATAATGCATAATAAGATATCTTTGCATGACACCTCTTTTTCTTCTAAGTTATCTGTTCTCGTAACTGTGAAATCTTCTTTTTGGGCCTGTGTAATTTTACAAGATTCAAAACTTTATAGCAAAATGGGCAAAAATGTAATATGAAGGGTTAAACTTTGATAATGGTAATTTTATTGTAAAGTAACTGCAAGCGTGTTACGTGGTCAGCCCACCCATGAGTAATTTTTGTCGGAAATGACCGTTGTATCATACATGCATATAAGGAATCAAACGTCACATTGGAACGTCATAATTCATAATTAGTGAGTTGCACTTGATTTATAATTCATGATTAGTGAGTTGCACTTGATTCAAACTAATCTCACTTAAGATCTTATTTTTTTTACTTGATAAGTTTTTCATACAAAAACTAATATTATTTTCAAATACTTTTTATACTTAACCTCTAAAACAATTTAAATCTATCATAATAAAAATAATGTCTTAGTATTCAGCTAATAAACTTGTTATAATTTTTTTCTAAATATTTCAAAAATATTTTTTAATCATTCACATATTTTTTTGTTAAACCAAACCTTCTGTAAACGACCTCCGTAGGATAGTGATAACATCGTTGACTTTCACCCGGTTATTTCGGGTTCGATTCCAGATGGTACCCAAAAAAAATTGCCAGTCTGGTAAAATAATACGTCTCGTAACCATAATTGCACAAATCGAGCGGCAGTGTTGCCAACATGTTCAATGACGAACCGAGAGTTATGTGCCTACCCCAGAGGTTCTAAACCAGAAGGTTCGATTGCTAGGGTCGAAGGCACGGCCACCTTCTTGAATGTGTTCGAAAAACATTTATTCATGCATATAGAAAAACACAATAGGAAAAAAATAGAAACCGAAAGTCTTGAAATAATTATTTTAAATTATTCTTACCATTTATTTATTTTTATTAATAAATAAACAAATAATAGGTTTATTGATAGCAACATAGTATGTACAAATGATATTTAAATAACACTTCTAAAACACATAAATTGCAGATAATGCATTAAATACAGAAGCTATCAAAAGGTCTGGGTTCATCTAATAACATCCCCTCGGCCAAGATACACCCCACCAATATAGGGCGAACCCAGCCACGGGGACACTAGATGTTTTTCAGCCCACACCCTTGAATACGTAGAACAAGAATATAAAAAAAAAACACAGAAAATAAATAGATGACAAAAAAAATACATTCAAGAGAGAAGACACTAAAAGGTCCGGGCTCATCCCACAAACATTCCCCCAGCCGAGATACACCCCATTAATGTAGGGCGAGCCCGACCGCAAGGGCCTCAGGGGGCTTCGATCTCATACCCCCGCATATCTAGATTAAAGAATAAATAGAGAAAAAAAAAACATCTGGCAGAAAACAAAATAAAAAGTTTATTTACACATGACAAGAAATGTACATAATTTGCGAAAAAACAACAGGTAATTCAATTTGGACACACAATTTTAATGGATCTGGGTTTGTTGCCTGTCATTTGTCGTGCCCCCAGTAAACTAGACTTTTGCCTGAATCTCACTGAGGATATTTAGCATGAAAAAATAAATCGATACTTCTTCCCAATTTTGATTACACAAAAACAAAACCCCGTTGCACGTTCTCATCAACATGACAAACAGTGACAATTATTGTACAATTGGAAACATCATGCGAAATCAAATTCCTCACACATCATCACTCCAGAAAGACCAAAAATGTTCATCCCATAATATACCGCACACAATCATAACCATTGTGCAAAGATAAAACTTCATATTTCTTATATTTGCAAAAATATGTTATAGATGAATCGATAACATCGACTTTTGTGATATAAAAATATATATTTCAAATATTTTTTTATATGTACAAGTAATAAAATCCTTCGAGTACCTGCCTTAAATAAGAGATTAAAGTCTTATCTCGAAATAATTTAGAAATAATATTGTTATCAATGCCTCAAAAAATTAATAAATATGTTATTTCAGCAGATATTATTTTAAAATAGCTTTTTTAAATATTAGGAAAATATTTTAAACGTTCTATAAAATGTCGTAGTTTACGCCTCCCTTTTATTCTTGATGTCAAGAAAATCTACAAAAGCGAAAGATTAACAGGATTATATTTTATTTAATAAGAAAAAAAAGGACTTGATAAGAACCGTTTATATACTCGTATTAGAGATGTTTAGAGAGCAGGCTTTCCTCAAGGGCTTTCCAACTCGAAAATCAAACCCGCTCTTATTTAAGGATTAAAAACGTATAGGTAGAGTGGGTTTCATGAGAGTTTCCACTTTTTAATACATTGAGAAGCTTAGTGCGTAATATACTTAATGTATCAATGTATTAGTAAGTATCTTTGCCGTGATTGGTTGATGTGATCCGTTAGTATTCAACTTTGCCGTGATTGGTTGATGTGATCCGTTTATTTGACGAAAAATACGGTGACCATAACGTCTGAAGTTAGGAAAAGGAAGAACATTATGTGGACAAACTAAAGAAGTGGTAAGCTATCAACTTTTCAATTGCATATCTATGTATACACTTAGTGAGGAAGAATATAATAATAATATATTTTTTTTAATCAGTGTTAGTCATTTATTTATTTTTACAATACATACATACCTAGTTATAAGTAATTTTTAATTGGTCTTAGAATTTTGTTTTCTTTGCCTATTGAATAAATAATTTGATTTTATATTCACCATTGATTTCATAATTTACATAAGAGATATACCATAATCTGATATTATATTATTATTGTGGTAAGTATTTTATTGGAATATGAAGTATTAGATAGACAATATTTAAAAATAAATAATACTATATTGTATTACAAAATAAATCAAAATATGGTCATCCTAGACCAGCAGTGCAAACTCTCGTGAAACCCACTCTACACTGCATGGTGGCTAGTCACATTAACATAATGGGTATTTTGGTTTCTCCCGGCTGCGATTGTGGTCAGGATGATGAAACTATATACCACGTATATACCGGTTGTCCTTTACGAGACAGCTTTGATTTACTAAAAAAAACATATCTTTACCACGTCCAATGAATATTGCATTTCTTCATTAAACTTTTCCACTTATAAATCGATTATTATTTTTTTTAAGCATCAGTTGAAATTTGAAATTATCTTGAAATGTAATTTAAAAAAAAATATATTTTTATCATATTGACTCATATACAGTAAAACCTTGGTTGCGAGTAACTTAGTCTGCGAGTGTTTTGCAAGACGAGCAAATGTTTTTAATAAATTTGAACTTAACAGAGTAAGGTATTTCGATGTAGTACTATGTAGTGCGTATACCGATAGTTCTCTCTCTCTCTCTCGCTGCGGGATTGCGGGTAATCGGCGTGTTAACGTATACTATTTACTATAATGTTGTGACCACGTGTGTGTGTAAAGTTTTTTTTAAATTTTGTGTCCATGTATAGTGACTTAGTTCTTTAGTAACTGTACTGCTGCAATGGCACCCATGAAGAAAAAGGTCTAAAATGAAGGCGTTATGAGTGACGAGAGTATCAAAGCGATGGTCACGTATTCTGGAAGTGAAAGTCCTCTTACACTATCAATTACTTTAAATTATATTTAATTTAAATAATAAAAATATAAAAAGGTATTTTGTATTAATCTTTTTTATATGTATATTTTTAGGTTTTGGAACGAATTATCTGAGTTTCCATAATTTCTTAACGGGAAATTCGCTTCGATATACGAGTGTTTTGGATTACAAATTATTTCCGCAACGAATTATGCTCGCAATCCAAGGTTTAACTATAATTGCATAATGATTTTAATTTTGTGGCACAAATCATCCTAGTTTAGGTCAATTACCTATTACTAGTTGCAACCCGTGAAACATTCATGGAAGTAAAACAAATTCTACTATTTTGAAATACCGAATGATGCAAGATCAGCTTAAAGTTTTAAGGGTTCATTAATGTTTAAAGTTTAAAATAAAAAAAGGTACATCTTGATTGATGAATTATATAATTCTCTAAAATCTCTTTATAAACGATGTTTTGTGCGTAAACATTACTGTTCAATTTAAATCGTTGATAAAATTTTCCTTGAAGACTTGTTTCAGATATATTGACTTTAATGTTTTCGCGTTTCCGACATCGTGAAAAAGCCACATATAATTGTCTGCATTAAAAAAAGAGCATAAGATAAATAAACACAAGTAATTATAAGGTTCAATATAATAGGAAATAAATTAATTATTTAATGAATTACTATTCAAAATAAATTGGCATCGTCCCGTTTTACATCGGTTCAAAAATCACGAACCCACCGAGATTCAAATTTCGAAGTATTCCTCTCTCGCTCTCTTGTATTCAAAATTCAATTCTCGTATTCTTTCTTTGACGACAACCGTTGTACGGGCTTTGCCCTATTTATATTATGATAAAAAAAACGTATACTTACAAACACTTATAGCATTACATCGTTTCCCTGTTGGGCATATAATACTCAAGGTATCACAGTTATCTATAAACTCCAGAATAATTTATTTAGCAAAATGCCCGCGCTATCCCAAGGAAGTAACTTAGTGTGTATTTCAATAAAGGTAAAGGTAGGAAAACCATTTAGACAGTCGATCGGAGCGTGGCTGTTATTGCGACAGGATTTTGAGTACTTGGGCTTTCAGGATGAATGACATGTGGAAAAGATTTGTGTGGGCTCGTGAATGTGGGTTTCTTCTTGTGGCTTTAATTTTTGTTGTTTTTGTATTTCTGTTTGTTTTTGTTTTTTATTTTTATTCTTATGATTGTGTACGGTAATTGTGGGATGAATATTTTTGGTCTTTCTGGAATTGTGATGTGTGAGAAGTTTAATTTCGCATGATGTTTCCAGTTGTAATTGAGTGTCACTGTTTGTCAGGTTGATGAGAACGTGCAACGGGGTTTTATTTTTGTGTAATCAAAAATCGGAAAGAAGTATCGATTTATTTTTTCATGCTAAATATCCTCAGTGAGATACAGGCAAAAATCTAGTTTACTGGGGATACGACAAATGAAAGGGAACAAACCCAGATCCATTTAAATTTTAAGTCCAAATTAAATTACCTGTTGTTTTTTCACAAATTATATATATTTCTTGCCATGTGTAATAATAAATTAATAAATAAAATAAATATTTTGATCGACGACCTTCTGGACCAACGTTCACCGCTCATTGAATAAACGTCGCATAAATCTTATCTTATATTGTGTTTATTGTCAATAAAATAATTATATACATTATTATCTCGAATTTCTAATAATATATATTTTTGTTATATAAATCATTTTAAATGCACATCGTAGAGTAAAATTAGATTATACGTATATCACCCAACGATATAAGTGGCGCCAATTTTTTCCTATAAAGCTATAAATCAAAGTGTTTAAGGTCGCCGATCATTACAATGAGTATTGTTTTTTTTAATTAATTATAATTTATTTACTACAAGAGATATCATTAGGAACGTTGAGCTAAGAGTTAGTCATGCTGATAATAACCATTCACGAATTGAAGAACTATTTTCTACTAAACGCTAATGTAAGCTCTTAACAAAGTCCATAACAGTATTTTAGAAGCAACTCTAATGAATGGAAGTGAAACATGGACGTGAAAAAATACTGAACTGAAATAAGTGCACTGAGAATAATACATGGAGTGCCAACGTATACACCTAAATTATTTAAGATTTGAAAATTATTACTTTATTTTTATATCTTAATACTTGAAAAAATTTATTGAAATTATAACATAATGTAAAAACAAAATTCTAGGTAACCGTTTCATATAAAGCCATGTTACTAAGCCTTACCCATAGTTTGACAAGCTTATGTATGATGAATCAAATGTTAATAACTTTAAAAAATATGTATCGTAGAAATCACAAAAATGTTGATTTAATTTTTTTTATATTACAATAAAATGACAATATATATAGTGTCGTTTAGAGCAGTATTTCCCAACCGGTGGTCCGCGGCCCGGTGCCAGGCCGCAGAGACTTTCCGCCGGGCCGCAAATACTAAAGTATGCCAAATTTCAAGAAATTCGCCATGCTAAAATATGAAATATAGGATTTTCATCCATTTCCTCAATAAAATCGAAACAAAGGAATAGACTGGACGTGAATGCAGCACTTGGTATGTCAGAGACAGAGACAGCACTGCAGCCAAGAATATCCAATATATTAGCAAAGATCAATAGCAGGTTTCGCATTAGTTTATTGCAAAAATCCCATGGTTTTTGTTCAATTTTGATTGTATCAGACAATGTTACAATTAAAATTGTTTAACTGTTATATGTATATTTGTCTATTATATTTACATATGTCCATCTGTCACAATATAAGGTTAAAAAAATATTAAATAAAAAAACCATTTTTATTTCAGTATTAGTGGTCCGCGAATTTTTTTTCTTTTTTTTACCGGTCCACAGGTCTAAAAAGGTTGGGGAACACTGGTTTAGAGCACATACTCTGCTTAAGGGCGCTCTAACTCAACATTCAAATCCACTGTTATTGGCATATTAAAAATATTATAAAAAAAATAGTAGAATTGAGTGTAAGGATATGATAGTGGTGGCTGCGGCCATTAGATTAGTAATGGCGCTTTATAAATTGTATATTGCCAGCATCAATAAACGTTATCTCGTTTATTTCGAATTAAACTCCAAACAAAGATAATTACTTTCAGGGCAACGAACTATTTATACGTCCCTGAAGTGTAATGCCAATACCCCTTTAATTAATTTTAACTTCCGTCCCTATTTCGTGCCTGACCTACTTTACAAATTGTGCTTCTTCTATAAAAATTAAGTAGGAATTCTTGTACTACAACAACTCCTCATTTAACGTATTCTTAATCCACTTATCATGTTATCGTGATGGGGTAGCACTGTTTCATGTGCGAATTCCCTTCACTCAAAATTTTTGTCTGATGTCCTAAATGTGTCTTGTAAACACTCAACGACATAACCCTGTATGGAATCACTCCATCCGAAAGGTGTGTGTTCCCCATACTCTTAAACCTTCAATCGCTCTGCAATTCCATTTTTTTTTCTTACTTTAATGATCATATTTGATTGGGATATGTCGGTAATAGGCGCGTTGGTGCGCTGAGCACTAACACACCTCGAGAAGCCGAGTGAATATGAAATATCGCTGTCTCACGGTTTACTGTACATCTCTGTCTGCCCCATATGAATTTGCGTTTCCGTCCGGTGCGTATTGGAGATCGCTCCGGTAGTATTGGTATACTTGGCCGGTCAATTTGAAAAGAATATTTTTTTATTTTTTTTTTATAGAATTTTCACTTTAATAAAAATACTCGTATTATTTGTCAGGATTCTTATACATATTAAATCCATACAAATATTTAACATTTTTGGAAGTTATGTTTGCGAATATGCAATTTAATTATTGCGAATTATTTCTCCGGTTCAGCGCACCAACGCACCTCTACACCAGCCGCCGCTGGTTATAAGTAGAATTCAAAGATGAATCGTGAAATGGTTTGGCCACATTGAGAGAATTAATTGTTGGCAAAACACTTATGAATATACCTGAAATGAATGTAGAGCGAAGCATATGTGTATCGAAAAACGACTGGAAGGATATAGTTGGAAAGTCTAAGAAACAGAATAACATGTATGGCGAGATGTTATGGATGTAGACGAGGTGAGAGCTGTGATCATGAACAGAAAGGCGTTAATATCAGACCTCTTTGACTACCCTAAAAGGAACGTGGCATGGTAAATATACACGAAGAATAAAACAAAAGTACAATTCGCAGTATATTAAAAAAAATGGCAGTTTACAGTACAGTAAACCTTTTGAATAACCGAGAATATGTTGAGCCTAATGCTTCTCCTGGAAGATTCAGTGAAAATAAAAGAGCATTCCTGCAAGTTGAGCTCGAAACCACGACCGCCAAACGGCTTTAATCAACTGAGCTATTATATTTTATATTGCAGACAATTTAGTTCTTAGACGTTTCATTCTGCCAATCGAGACATTCTTGTAGAATTTCAAGATTACTTCTATTTATATCATATAAGATTTTACGAAGTAATTTCGAATAGAAAAAAAAAACGCTATTTGAACTCCCACATATGATACGAGCGCCTAACACAATTTATTTTTATTTTTAAATTAATTTTTGTAAATTTTTTTCATTTTTTGTAGATAAGATCTTAAAAATATAATAATATATGAACACACAGTTGTTCTTCTTCCTAGTGACATGTCAGGTCTCCCCAACGTAGATTATCAGATGAGAGAAGGCATCTTTGTCCCCGGCAGCCCGAAAAAGGTCCCCAACGCTCCTTACACCAGTCCAATCACGTATATTGCGGAGCCAGGAGATTTGCCTCCTACCAACACCTCTTCGACACTATTTTGTCTTGGATGATCAGGTGCAGTAATTTGTACTTTGTTCCTAAGTACATGACCCAAATGGGACACCTTTCGGATTTTAATATTAGTCAGCTACTCTCTATTAACTTTGGCTCTTTAAAGAACCCTCGTGTTGCTGACCATATCCGTCCAGGGTATCCGTAGCATTCTCCGGTACATCCACATTTCGAATGCTTCCAGTCGGTTCATACTACCAACTTTAAGGATCCATAATTCCACTCCATGCAATAACACTGACTAAAAGTAGCATTTGACTAACCGTTGTCGAAGTTTCAAGTTTATATTATCATCGCAGAATACGCATCTAATTTTATTAAAAACCGCACGTGACGATTCAATTCTGCTCATGACTTCAGTTTCTGGGTCGAAGTCTTCCACTAGAATACTTCCGAGGTATTTTTTTTTTCACTCTCTCTATATCAGCACCGTTCAATGTAAGACGTGCTCCTGCGTGATCCTGCCGGCCAAACACCATGAACTTAGTTTTACTCACGTTCGTGTTCACCCCCAGCCTCACACCGGCTTCATTAATTATATCTATAAGCGTTTGAATGTCGTCAATACTGTCTGCCAGAACAATCGTATCAAGACATACTCGTAGTTGTTATTTTATTATTATTAAGTAAATTTATGAGATGGTTCAATATTTATATACCATAAAATGAGTTAAGAAATTACAAAGGATAATGGGTGGCATGCAAATATCGAATCGGAACGTATGCAGATTACTGTACTCGTATGTTGATGACATGGCGGTGTTGGCGGACAGTGGAAATTAATTGTAATGCTGGATAAATAAATTGTATGTGAGATACTAAGATAAAAGTCTGATAATGAATATTGCAAAATTCAAAGTAATAGTGTTAGAAAAGAGTGAAAGGAAAAGTCAATGCGATATATTATATATAGGTGAATATTGAAAAATTAAAGAATATTGATAAATTCAGCTATATGGGTAGTATTTTATCAGATGATGGAAGAGTTAAGAGGGATGATATCAATGACAAGTACCGATAGAAAACAAAGTCAATAGCGACAGTTTCAAAATCTGCTAAGATAATAGTCAATATTGTATTTTGGTGCCAACTTTGATATATGGGAGTGAAAGAAGAACCTGGAAAATTACTGATAGAAACTGAATAAATGCTGTAAGACTGCGTGCATTGATAATGATACACGAGGTGACAATGTATGACAGAATATGGAATGAAGTGATGGGTTGAATTTGAACTTATGGCTGGTGTGTTAAATAAGATGAAGAAGAGCACGCTGAGATGGTTTGGGCATATAGAACTAATGAAAAAAGAAAGACTTACAAAATATATATAGAGAGTGAATGTGAGTACACAACCCGTTAGAGAAAGACAAAGAAAAATATGGTTGGTTGAATTAAGAGAATAATATTTTGAAAAAAAGGAAACGTAGAAACTCATAGAAATCGTAGAAGTTGTACTATATATGTGTGGAGAGGAATAAGCATGTGTGTCGACATAAAAGTAGGAAAATCTGGCGTTCTATTCTCTGCCTGTCCTGACATGGAAGTGGCACGATGGTATGTTTGTATATATAAAACGCGAAAACGCGTAGATCAAATAATATTTCTGTCATGGTTTTGTACATATATTCGTAAACTTGGTCGTCAGTGGCAGTTTTTCGAGTGAACAGCTCGTATATGTATGATATATATTATTATTTTGTTTGTTTTTCTCTCTATCGAGCCTATTAAAATGATGTTTACATGTTAAAAAAACCTTTTAAGTACATATATCTGCCATGAAACTAAGTTTTAGTGTATAGAGGACTTAAATTACTTCATTAAAAATAACGGTGGCATTTTTTTAATTACTGTTAATGAAGCTACATAATTACTTTTTTATTTAAATCTCACGACATTTTTGTTTATTTATTTGATCAAATTAATTCTGAAATAATCAATAATTTCAAAGGCTAATAATTAAAGTGCGCGTTTTTTTACTCTAGTATTCGATTCCTTGACTCTTGGTTTGGCTTTCCATCCGTATATTTATTTCTTTGGTCTTTTATGTTGAAAAAAAATGAAAAATTTTCATTGCTGAAACTCTCACAATATAGTATGAAAGATCGTCGCCTATATTAGTTGCTTATGAACATTATAATGAAATAAATACAGCCACTCCTTAATTAAAGACCGAGTGTCGTTCCTAGAACTAAGTCGTTAAGCGAATTGGTCGATAAGGAAGGAGCTTAATCATTTTTTATTTATTCTGAAAAAAGAAAAGATTTATATAAACTTCAAATTTGTTTTAATTTACATTTCTTACATATTACAGAACATAAAAATACAACCAACCAATTATAATGTCAACTTCATTCATAAAAAAAAAGACATTCATTCTAACATTTAAGTTATCGAATCCTTAAAGTGTGGTAGTAGTTTGAGATCATCAGTCTCATCATCGGAGCCTATCGACAGTTTTATCAGGAGCTATAGATGGCCCGTGTAATGCGGATGACGGCGAGGATATGTACTTGTAGAAGAAGGGGTGCTGGGTGGAACTTTCGAGGAGAATGTCGTTAGTGTGGTTAATGGCCTTCATTTTAATCTCAAAATCGATAGCCTTCCTTTGATTCTTGGCGCTTCCTCCTAGGTGAAGTCATGCTCTTCCTTTTCGCTGACGTCTTGTACTATAGGGTACAAAATCAAGTAGAAATCGATAAACGAAATATGTAGTCTTGGGCATTACGAACGCTTCGTGTAATGAATACTGACCGGAAACAAAACCAAGACAGAGAAAGGAGATTCTCGAGGCTCAAACTGAAAAAGGGGATTCCCGAGACTCAAGATTCTGAGAAAGAGGATTCACCGCGCTGGAGATTTGGTCGTAAGTCCGAGCGTTCGTTAAACATAAAGGTCGATAAGTAACGAATGCTTTTACTCGTAAGTACTTATCATTTTTTAGCAACACATTTACTGCGAATAATATTTTAAGTAAACACATGCTGAGAAACTTCGCAAATTCGCAAACATACTATCAACAGAACACGCCGGGTGGGTTGTGCGCACAGGATGTATTTTTATATGGACACGTGTGGCATGATTTCAGCACTAAGCATGTTAAACAACTATATATAAATATATATATAAAACACCTACTGGTCGCATGTAGCCCGTGAGGTTTTTTTTTTAACCTGGCGAGTTTATTGGCATGTGTCAATCTCTTCCAACCAACCAGAAATATGTTTTTATAGGCCCTAAGTGTTAAACAGACTGGAATCCTATTTTACAAAAATCTGGGTTCCAGGATCCGTTCCTCCGGATCGGCAGACAACTGTCTTACCACCAGGCCACGGAGGTCGTCACGGAGGCCGAGGAGGTTTTATGCGGCCCACGAACTTTTTTTTATATAAATCATGAAGGAAATATTAATAAAACATAGTTGTTTTATAATAGCGACCTTTTCTTGATTTCCGGCACGAAGAAGATTTATGTCGACGTATAAAAATCTTATTTAAATGTGACCCAAAATGAGAGTAATAAAATGTTATACGAGTACAACGATAACTTAAAAGATAATTAAATACAGACACAAAGTGTGTAATAGTAATCCAAATACAGACACAAATTGTGTAATAGTATTCCAAATTAAGTTTTATGTTTATTTATTTATGGAATTGATCTAATGTGAATGTATTCATATAGCGTGAATTGTATTTATATTCAATAAAAAATCTTATTTAAATGTGAACCAAAATGAGAGTAATAAAATGTTATATACGAGTACAACGATAACTTAAAAGATAATTAAATACAGACACAAAGTGTCTAATAGTAATCCAAATACAGACACGAATTGTGTAATAGTAATCCAAATACAGACACAAATTGTGTAATAGTATTCCAAATTAAGTTTTATGTTTATTTATTTATGGAATTGATAAAATGTGAATGTATTCATATAGCGTGAATTGTATTTATATTCAATAAAAAATCTTATTCAAATGTGACCCAAAATGAGAGTAATAAAATGTTATATACGAGTACAACGATAACTTAAAAGATAATTAAATACAGACACAAAGTGTCTAATAGTAATCCAAATACAGACACGAATTGTGTAATAGTAATCCAAATACAGACACAAATTGTGTAATAGTATTCCAAATTAAGTTTTATGTTTATTTATTTATGGAATTGATATAATGTGAATGTATTCATATAGCGTGAATTGTATTTATATTCAATAAAAAAAAAATATTACACATTGTCGAATTTTACGTTCAGTAGTTAAGTCGTTAGGCTCACGAATCAAACGTCGGGTTCGATTCCCGGTGGTATCACAATTATTTCCCTGTGATTCCGAACTGGTAAGATCAATTATACCTAAAATATTATTTTGTGGCACTTTGTAACAGCTTATTAGTAAACGTATAATGCACTTTTCACAGTGATCTTGAAATAATAGTGATAGGTCACGTAAAAAATACAAATAAAAGCAAATTGATGCACATAACCTCGTTTCAGGCATTTAAATTTTAATATGAGAGAAATACAATGCGGACCGCAAGCCCAGTTTTGGCACACAGCCCAAAAAGGTTGGCCACCCCTGTTCAAGAATATATTCACTGAGGGCCTGAAAATGTATTTCATATATCTGCATCACATAAAGGAGAAAACATGGCATCTCACCCTTCGCATTTGTAGTCTAACATTCAAGACAAGTTGACAACCTCCATAGACTAGTTGAAAAGAAGTCTGTCTTCCAGCCTAGGAGTTGGGAATTCGATTATCATTAGGTCTCATTAGATCCCATTTTTTTCACAAAAAGCTTCCAGTTTGGTTTTCTCTTGAGACCTCTTAAATAGCTTCTTACTTGAAGACAACCCTTTTTGGAAGGTGTATTACCGTTGCTGATCCTGTGACGTTGAATGTTGTATTTCTAAGTGTTAGAGATACGGGTGACGTGTGCAGCTTTAGGAAGCACTTGAATACAACACTTTTTGGAAGGTTTCATCAAAATTTATGATGTATAGGAACACAACACACACGCGCGCGTGGAACGCTGAACCTAAAACGGAATGTGTGACTGTCATAATATATATCGTAAGATTTACAAAAGTTTTTATGTAGTTCATCTTCTTTCGGTTTATTTCCTGCAGTTTTTTTACCAAATATAAACATTTGCAGATTCGGCAATGTACCTTATTTAACAAGCGCAGCCACTTCCTTCCTATCCTTGTATTCAAATTATATATTTATTTTTTAATATTTTTAATCTATAAATAATGGTGTGTTCAAACCCCGCCTTAGAGAGCCGAGGAGAGTCTACTCTCTAAACGGCGCTATATAAATGGTCATTTTATTATTATTATCACTTGTAGTGCACCTTCTGCAAGGCTTAAAACGTACCAAAATGCAGCGCTCTTAACCTTTCCCTACCTGTGCTAAAAAACAACACGCGTTCCGGTGCTGTGTATTCAATACACATGTAAAAATGAGCGATTTAAAATTTAAAAAAATAAGAATATTCATAGCTAATCGCTTAAACTAATTAAATTTAAAGTCAAAAGTGATAATAATTGAAATTAAATTGCTGAAAACATGAAAAAAACGTCGGCTGACGTTCACAAAATGGGCGAAGAGACCACCTCAAATGAATGCCCGAGAGCTACTGAGACCTGAGACGGACTAACACTGTGTATGTTATACTCGAAAGAAGAAACACAATTGCGAACTGAGATTCTATTTTCTTGCGTTCCCATATACCGACGTAGAGTGAGAGTGAGACGTGAATAGCGTCGCTTCCTCACCCATAGCGGTTTTTTAGAATGAATATACCTACGTCACACACTGGCACACGTTTGATTGTATTGGTGAATTTATTCTCGATTTTCACAAAATATCACTGATGGGACCGATAAGTAATGATTATTATTAATATTATTTTTTTTATTCAATGCATATATGTATTACGGAGGAATACCTTAAATCTGAACACAGTATTAATTATATTTACAGAGATATTAAAGTTTTTAGGAGCAATGTGTACTAGTTACACATCACAGGGAGGGAAGGGTTAAGAAGAGTTTGGTCTATAAACGGCGCTATATAAATTGTCCTTGTATTATTATTAACATATCACTTGTAGTGCACCTACTGCAAGGTATAAGACGTACCGAGTTGAAGAGCCCTTAAGGAGAGTTCGCTCTCTGCACGGCGATATATCAATTTTATTTCAGGTTCGTTGGACGAGATCCAACGTAGCAGTAAGCCCGCCAGGTTATACTGTATAGTATACAACGAATCCCCTTGTTTCAGCTACTAAATGTAACTCTAGCTTGCTTATTGCAACATTCGATCCTGTTTTACGTTAAGGTTACATCCCAGCTGCATGCATTCGATCCTGTTTTACGTTAAGGTTACATCCCAGCTGCATGCATTCGATCCTGTTTTACGTTAAGGTTACATCCCAGCTGCATGCATTCGATCCTGTTTTACGTTAAGGTTACATCCCAGCTGCATGCATTCGATCCTGTTTTACGTTAAGGTTACATCCCAGCTGCATGCATTCGATCCTGTTTTACGTTAAGGTTACATCCCAGCTGCATGCATTCGATCCTGTTTTACATTAAGGTTACATCCCAGCTGAATGCATTCGATCCTGTTTTACGTTAAGGTTGCATCTCAGCTGCATGCATTTTTCTATTCTTTCGAACATTTTTTCTCAAACATAAATTCAGCTGTCATCAATCCTTTGTTTAAAATAAAACGATGCTATTATATCGAGTGATGTTATGCATTCATCATAATTATTAATTTTCAAATAATTTTCATTGCGTCATGCTCGCATAGACGCTACTATTTAACGCAAGGATCAATACGTTTATAATTAGCCCGCGACAAAAACGAAGAGACTAAATGATAGAAACCGTTTTGTCGCCATCTGTCTCCCCAAAGGCGGGCGCAGGATGTCATGTTCGAGAAATTATAATGCTATGCGACTTCCTTCCGCCGCATTGGGAGTCGGGCGGCGCGTGCATTCTTCCTCTGCAGATCAGGGCGGGCTCTATCTCTGATGCCGCCTAAATTATTTTATTTGTTTTTATTACACGTATTCTGTGATGATAATCTGAACTTGAAACTTCAACTACGGTTAGTCAAATGCTACGTTTGGTCAGTGTTATTCCATGGAGTGGAATCATGAACCCTCAAAGTTGGTAGTATGAACCGACTGGAAACATTCGAAATGTGGATACACCGGAGAATGCTACGGATACCCTGGACGGATATGGTCAGCAACACGAGGGTTCATCAAAGAGCCAAAGTTGATAGAGAGCTGCTGACTAATATTAAAATCCGAAAGGTGTTCTACTTGGGTCATGTACTCAGAGGAGCAAAGTACAAATTACTGCACTTTATCATCCAAGGCAAAATAGAGGGTCGAAGAGGTGTTGACAGGAGGAAAATCTCCTGGCTCCGCAATATACGTGATTGGACTGGTATAAGGAGCGTCGAGGATCTTTTTCGGGCTGCCGGGGACAAAGATGTCTACTCTCAGGTGATATTCAACGTTGGGGGGACCTGACATGACACTGGGAAGAAAAAGATGATAAAACCTAGTTCTTATCATAAAAAATCAAATTAGAGAGTTGTAGACTTATATTAAAATCCGAAATGTTTCCCATTTTGGTCATGTACTTAGAGGAGAAAAATTAAAATTACTGCACTTGATCATTCAAGGCAAAATAGAGGGTCGAAGAGATGTTGGCAGGAGGTAAATCTCCTGGCTCCGCAATATACGTGATTGGACTGGTATAAGGAGTGTTGGGGATCTTTTTCGGGCTGCCGGGGACAAATATGCTTATTCTCAGCGGATAGTCAACGTTGGGGGGACCTGACATGACACTAGGAAGAAGTATTACATATAATTACATCAAATCGATTGAAACATTAACGTCATATATGATCTTGTTGGTAATACGCCTGTCTTCATCTCGAGGGCTTCTTATTCGATTCTAATTGCTAGCCAAGTTTAAAGATAAGGTTTCTAATATGGTTCTCAATTAAGATAAGGTTTCTAATATGGTTCTCAAGTAAGGGTTCTTTAACATATTTCAGGTAAGTTTTCTTTGTACTTTTACAACGAAAGTAAAGTATATAAATACATACCATAACTCCATTTCCCCGTTAGGTAAACAGAGAGGACAAAATTCAAGAAATTCATATTTTGACTCACATCCTTCTCCTCTTCTATATCCATACATCGTATCAAACAATTCTTATTTTTGTATTGCTATTTACGTTTTCAAAATATTGTTCACTTTATCTAACCACACTTTCCTTAATCTTCCTCTACTACGCCTTGCACTCATATTTTTATGTATATTTGTTTTGTTAATCTTTCTTCATTTACTCGTTCTACGTATCCAAATCATCTCACAGTGTTATTCTTCATCTCGCTCAACATATCAGCCATTAAGTTCGCATTCATTTGTATTCCGTACTCGAACCGAACATCTCATAGTGTTATTCTTCATCTTGCTCAACATATCAGCCATTAAGTTCGTATTCATTTGTATTCCGTACTCGAACTGAACATCTCATAGTGTTATTCTTCATCTTGCTCAACATATCAGCCATTAAGTTCGTATTCATTTGTATTCCGTACTCGAACTGAACATCTCATAGTGTTATTCTTCATCTTGCTCAACATATCAGCCATTAAGTTCGCATTCATTTGTATTCCGTACTCGAACTGAACATCTCATAGTGTTATTCTTCATCTTGCTCAACATATCAGCCATTAAGTTCGCATTCATTTGTATTCCGTACTCGAACCGAACATCTCATAGTGTTATTCTTCATCTTGTTCAACATATCAGCCATTAAGTTCGCATTCATTTGTATTCCGTACTCGAACCGAACAACATCAAAATCTATCAGATTAGTAGTTCACAATAGTTTTTAGTACCAACTCGGATGTATGAGAGTGAAACGTGGATGTAAAACAAGACTGAAAAAAGTCGAATAAATACTATAAAAAAGCGTGCATTTAGTAGAATATATAGGGTGACAATGTATAACAGAATACAGTTATTAGAGATGAATGTGAACTTAAGGATATATTGAGCAAGATAAATATTAGCACTCTGAAATGGTTTGGACACGTGGAACAAATGAATGAAGAAAAACTAATAAAATTAATATATCGTACAGCTGTGAGTGGAAGGTATATCAAGGAAAGTATGGCTGGATCAAATACGTGATATTTTGAAAGAGGAAATGTAGGAGCTGTAAGAGAAGGTGTATGCATGTAGAAAAGATGAAAGATATGTGTCGCGATAAGAAAAACTGACGCGCTCTCCTTTCTGCCTTACCTATCCCGATAGGCAGACGGCGTGATTTTATATGTGTATGTATGTATTAATAGTTTGGGCTCCTCGTCAGCTTAAATAAAAGAATACTTAAGAAAAAAAATATTTAAATCATCAAATGTCTATGGAACATAATAATCGGGGATTACCCAAAATATGCTCACCATGTCAATGTTTTTACTGTGTGCAAGTAAAGAAGGCAAGAATCCATCGTAATTTTTCTGCAATACTAAAGGTGCATCAAGGTTGTTTTAACTGTCCTGCGATATTTTTATTTATTTATTATTTTATTTATTTATTTTATTATTACACATGACAAGAAATATACACAATTTGCGAAAAAACAACAGGTAATTTGATTTGGACATACAATTTTAATGGATCTGGGTTTGTCGCCTTTCATTTGTCGTATCCCCAGTAAACTAGGCTTTTGCCTGTATCTCACTGAGGATATTTGGCATGAAAAAATAAATCGATACTTCTTTCCAATTTTTGATCACACAAAAACAAAACCCCGTTGCACGCTCTCATCAACCTGACAAACAGTGACACTCAACTACAACTGGAAACATCTTGCGAAATTCAACTCCTCACACATCATCACTCCAGAAAAACCAAAAATATTCATTCCACAATATACCGTACACAATCATAAGAATAAAAATTAAAATTAAAACAAAAAATACACAAAAAGAAATATAAGAAATAGAAACATGTTCCGATAAATATAATCCTATAAGTAATCACCGTCTGTTCTACATATATACCAACTTACAGAACAAAATAATGGCTAAACACTTGTCACAAGTGGTATACTGTTGAGATATTGAACCAACTGAGAGACACTGTAGATACTATTGTATATATTCTCGGCATCGACTAACAATATAAAAAGAATCCTTGCCGATATTTTTCCTTATGAATAATCTTACTAGCAACAGATCATCATTGTGTAACAGAAGAAATCCATACAAAGTGGTACAGACAAATTAAAATTATGTGATAAAATCGACTAACAAATTTGAGCGATCGATTAAAAAAATGATAGTCATATATGATTGAAGCCGTTCCTTAAACTTTTATTTTTCTAAACCGATATGTTGTCTCTGAGTGAGTGCTTTGTGTGCCTACCATAAGAGACGACCCTGATAACATTAATCTTTCGTCAGACGATACTGTTGCGTAGAAAAGTGGCACCTATCAAAATACTAACAGATTCATTAGCGATGTTTGTATTTATTCTAAGCACGTGTGCACATTTTTTTAGGGGGATCTAATTCTATAGTATTTAAAAAAAATCATTTGTTATATTATATAACCTCAATATTAATAAACCTTTCTCTACAGTGAAGTGAGTGTTCTTTTAAAATATTCACCGAATAAACGTTTACGTTCTTTTGCAAAGAAATCTGCCCTGGGGTCTTACGAGAGTAAATCAGACCTACCCTTCCGTTATAAGCACAGGCTCCCGAAGTATTATCTGTTGTCTGACTAGTCCACCTACAGTATTACCTGGGACGACCAAGGTCTGAGTGAATGTGATGGAATACAAGTAGCCTGAACGAGTGGACTCGTTTTCGTTAAATAATTAGTGTAAGAATTGTTATCTAGTTATAAGTTGTATGTAGGTGTTAATTATTTCTAAGATCTCATATATTAAGATTGATCCCAGAACAAATCTTACCCGACTTCACGCTGAACAGCGAGAAGAAACCCTACAACACCACATTCTCGCTTGGACCGTGAAGTTCTATAAAAGCCAACAAAATCACAGAAATCCCTTAGTCGCTGCCCTGGGGGCTTACGAGAGTAAATCCGACCTACCCTTCCGTTATAAGCACAAGCTCCCGAAGCATTATCTGTTGCCTGACTAGTCCACCTTCAGTATTAGCTGGGACGACCAAGGTCTGAGTGAATGTGATGGAATACAAGTAGCCTGAACGAGTGGACTTGTTTTTGCTGAATAATTAGTGTAAGAATTGTTATCTAGTTATAAGTAGTATGTAGGTGTTCATTATTTCTAAGATCTCATATATAATATTAAGATTGAATAAATAAAATAAAATGATATGTAGGAAAATAAGATTAAGTAAGTTCACAAATTATAACATATAATTAAGATTAGTTAAGTAATAAATTCGTATAGCCTTGACAAATGTTTGTATAATAATTTACTTTGTTTAGTAAAAAAAAAAGCAAAGAAATGGACACACCTTATACACAGTGGTCTAGAAAAAAATCCATAGTAAAACAATGTTTTATTATAAACAACTTGAATTACAGAAAATATTTAACAAAAAATTGGAAATTTATTCTTGAAATATAATGTTGTCGAAACGACTATCATCTCGTCGACGGTATTCAACTAATCTGGCTTGAAAATTTTAATAGCGTTGATCGGCGCGCACAGACTTATTGACTTTCTCTATACTTGACTATATTCGAGAAGTTCGCGGGTGATCTTGGGGTCGAGATTGGAGCGTGAAACCAGTAATTTCATATATTTAACCCACTACTTAGTTAAGTTAGTACTCGGACATTATTAACACTGTGTAATTAGTACTCGACTCTAAATAATCGTCTAACTGTTATATAAAAACCATGGTTTTCGTAAAACATATAAAACGATTATTGTTACGAGTTCGATCCCCGCTAGAAAACCAGATTAAAAAAATGGGATTCTAGTCTGGTTTTCACTTAGGGCCCATCTAAACATCTTTCTGGTTGGTTGGAAGAGATTGCCACATGGCAATGAGCTCACCAGATTAAAAAAAACGCGCACTGTTGTCCCGTAAAGTGACTAAAATTGTTGTCTAAAATTGTCAGAACTGATCGAACGAATGACGCCTTCTATTGAACGAATGAATGAATGAATGACGCCTTCGATCGAACGAATGAAAAAAAATGGGATTCCAGTCTGGTTTTCACTTAGGTAACATGTTTCTGATTGGTTGGAAGAGATTGCCACATGGCAATAAGCTCACCAGGTTAAAAAACCGCATACTGCTGTCCCGTAAAGTGACTAAAATTGGTGACTAAAATTGTCAGAACTGATCGAACAAATGACACCTTCTACATCCTTTCCATCACTATCTAGTAATAAATGAAAACAAAGCGCATTTTATTCTGGGTCATTCTGCATACCCACCTTAGCTTCAGAGTTTCCCTAAAAAAATCACAGTTTGTGATTAATCATCCAATGTTAATTCTGGCTAAATCATCAAAAATTGTGCACAATAATATGCTAATGCCAATGTTGATGTTTGTAAGCGACATTAAAATGAAATGATAAGAGTAGGATTTTTTTTTTCTTGTATCACTTTTGTAAAGGCTGTTGTCGTTAAAAATTCATAAATAAATATGAATATTTTAGATTATTTTGAATGTTTTATTATTGAAATACATATTGAAGAAAGCCTTCGATAAATAATTGTGGAAAAATACTGTAAAAATATGGTTTAAATAAAATATATTTTTGAAACTGTACTTAAATTTAAAAGCACATAAAATAACGTCTGCTTTATTTTACTTTATTTTTAGTTAACGTTACTTATTTTTGTGTTTTACGTGATTATCGTTTAGATTTTAACTATCTTTGTAGAAGGAAGGTTATAATTAACATTACCAAGTATAATTTAGTGCGAACATTGAATTTGAAACGTTAGCTCAACTGGAGTGACGAGCTTGTACGAGTAGAGTAATGTTTTTAAAATATCCATGAAATAAGTTATTGCCCCTTAAATATCTGAATTGGGGATTCGAACATATTGAAAAGAGTAGTCGGGAGACGCCAATGTTGAGACCCCTTGAATTGAACCTTTGGGTTTTAAACCACTGAAAAGTAACGAAACTCACAGCTCATCATCGCTCGTGTTGACAATGCTCCAACAATTGAAGAGGCAACAACAGTCGGACGGACTGTTGTTGCCCCTTTTTCTTAACTGGGACCTTTTTTTTCAGATACAGTCGGGATTCGAACCCGAAACCTTTAGGAATCAATAAGAACTCAACTGGTTCACACTTTCATCTATTATATCGGACGGTCAGTGATAGGTTGCTTTAACTGTCCCGCGATTCTAGAAGCACTAAGTTTATATGTACCTAATAAATATAGCCGTGCAAGGAATCACCCTCTGTTCTACATACCAACTTACAGGACGAATATCATGGCTAAACACTCAGTCACGCGTGGTATAGAGACATTGAACCGACTGAATGACACTGTTGATATATTCTCGGTACCGCCTAGCAGAATGAAAAGAATCCTAGCCGATATTTTTCCTAACGAATAAGCTAACGCTAGAAGCAGACCCTCTTTGTGTAACAGGAGGAATCCGTGCAAAGTGGATAAAAAAAAATATGTATATATACTACTTAATACATAGTCGAGGAATTTAATATCAGTCACTTCTGCCCATTGTATGATTTATCAAGCGTAAAATGTTTTTTTTTATAACTTTAAAATGTTTTTTTTTTATAACTTTAAAATGACTTGTAGTTTTAATAACTAGAGCTTATTCTTCATCCCTCAATTTGTCAACCTTTAATTTATTCCTTAAAATTTATATTAAAAAGGACTTTCCAATTGCGGTACTATGAGTAGGTATTCAATTTTCATGATTTAATTTTTTTAAACTGTTCTTTTGACTTAATAAATAAATTACAACAGATTTTCTGCTTTGTAAAATTCACGGTTTTAAAATTAAGACAAATTACAGCGTCTTCAAAACGTTTGTCTAAGATTTATTTTCAACCTACGAAAGTACGATCATATAACTTCATACCAGAAGGCATTGAACTGGTTGAATGTTAGAAATAGACGCAAATTCACAGACTGTCTCTATTGTATAATAACCTTAACTGTCCCACCACCCCCTCTTATCTCGCCGAAAATTTTCAGCGTCCTTCCAATCACGGATTAGCGCTACGCTCAAATATAGATTGTCTATTGGCTTTTCCAGTTCAACACTCCTCTTTTTTTACGTCGTCTTTTACTGTCCATGTAGTGAGACTCTAGAATCAGTTACAAACCAATATAAGACTCGCTCCGTCCTCGGCATGCTTTAAGAAGCGACTGAAAAAACTCTTAATTTCTCGTCAGTAAAATAACGTGTTTCATTCCTGATTTTTATTTTCCTTTCCTCTTCACCATCCCTTAATTTTCTTTTGATTGATGATTTCTCAATTTATATGAAAAATAATGTCCGGTTGATTGTCCGTCTTTGTGGGGTCCGTGGACATATGCTCACGTATGTGTTTCTGGATTTCGTGGGGATAGATAGTCATTTGAACGATTTATACGACCACGTAACTTGCTTCATTTACTTTTGTCTGGTTGGTTGAAAGAGATTGCCGCCTGGCAATAAGCACGCCAGATTGTATTTGCAATAAAAGTGTTAAATAAATAAATGAGTTATGAGACTTACGTTCTAATTTATAAAATTTTGTTATGTAAATCAACCCTCGAGGAATCAAATTGGAAAGACATCAGCGTTCTCTGCAATTTACTTTATTTATTTAAAAAAAAAACTGTATTATTGTTATTTTTTTTTCAAATATTCATATGAAGGTACCTCACGAGTATGTAAAAAATCATTTTAGTCAATAACTATTGTAGATATAAAAAATATTATTATAAAATTGATTAGTTTTCAACAATTTATTTTTATCACCTGTTTAAGATGAAGAATTGACTTAATGTACGAACCGAAGGGAGGAAGTTCTAAAAACAACAAAAGCTCAGATACACTAAAATAACACCCTCTTAATTTATCTGTCTCCATAAATTAACACGTTCATTACCGACTATAAAGTCTTCAACTTTATTGCATTCCATTCGAATGTTTTTTTTTTACTTTTAATTTTACATTTCGGAAGGAACTCTAAACTCTGTCGAGTCAGTCACACATTGTATCATTCCAAAAATCGATACTTCTAAGTTTGAAATATTAATAACGACAACTAGCTAGATCGAAAATTACCTACATTATAAAAAAAAACGAATCGTCGAGGACCGTTTATAGAAAGAAAGAAAAAAAAAATGCTAGAATGCTTATAAGTTTATATGAGTAATTTCATAATAAATGTACTATATATGAGTAATTTCATAATAAATGTATATGAGTAATTTCAACTAATTAAATACGAGTAAATTTATGAGAAATTGGAAACGTGTATAATCATTTATTAAACTCACATAAACTGAATATTTAAATGACACGTATCGAAAGATTTTTTTAGTTGTTTTTTTCTTTGTTAGTTTTTTTCGTTTTTTTAACATTGCAGATGATAAAAGAACATTTAATGTATACAATTCCGATCCTTAAATTTTTCAAAAATCTTTTAACCTGTTTTGCTTTAACCCTTCCTTCCCTGTGACGTGTTACTAGTACACATTGCTTATAAAAACTTCAATATCTCTATAAATATAATAAATTCTGGGTTCAGATTTTAGGTAATTCTCCGTAATACATTTACGCATTGAATGAAAAAAAAATACATTAATAATAATTAGCACATCAGAGATATTTTGTGAAACTCGGGAAGAAATTCAACAATACAATCAAACGTCTGCCAGTGTGTGACGTAGGTATATTCATTCTAAAAAACCGCTATGGGTGAGAAAGCGACGCTATTTACGTCTCACTCTCACTCTACTTCGGTACATGGGAACGCAAGATATAGAATCTCAGTTCGCTCGCTTCTCTCGCTTCAGTAGCTCTCAGGCATTCGTTTGAGGTGGTCTCTTCGCCCGTTTTGTAAACGTCGTCCGATATTTTTTTACTTCATGTTTTCAGCAATTCAATTTCAATTATTATCCCCTTTTGACTTTAAATTTAATTAATTTAAGCGATTGGCTATGAATATTCTTATTTTTCCGATTTTAAATCGCTCATTTTTACATGTGTATTGATGTGTATTGAATACACAGCACCGGAACGCGCGATTTTTTTAGCACAGGAAGGGAAAGTTTAAGGATGATAAAAATATTAGGAAACATCTTAGTGTTTTACATGTTTTGATGTGTATTGAGTACACGTCACCGGAACGGGCGGATTTTTTTAGCACAGGAAGGGCAAGGTTAAAACATGAAATATTGATTCCATTATTTAAAAAAAAAGTTATATTTTACTCAAAGTGCTAGGGTTGAGAATTCGCCTTAATTAAAGGCGATACAAAAATTATCAGTATATTACAGTACAGGATCCGTATTATCAAGCTGTGAGATGCTGCCCAGCATCGCACTAACTGTAAAGCTCTTATCAAGTTAACATATCTACATGGCTTAATTCACCTGGGAATAATTAAGTTAGATAATTGGTATACAACAATCTTTTTTAAGTTAAATGTGGTAACAGCCTGTTCTTTTTCTTATTAATCATTTCAACAATCTTTTTTTAATTTAAATGTGGTAACAGCCTGTTCTTTTTCTTATTAATCCATTACAACAATCTTTTTTAATTTAAATGTGGTAACAGCCTGTTCTTTTTCTTATTAATCATTACAACAATCTTTTTTAATTTAAATGTGGTAACAGCCTGTTCTTTTTCTTATTAATCATTACAACAATCTTTTTTAATTTAAATTTTGTAACAGCCTGTTCTTTTTCTTATTAATCATTACAACAATCTTTTTTAATTTAAATGTGGTTACAGCCTGTTCTTTTTCTTATTAATCATTTAAAGTTATCGTAATGAGATGTAGTATGGCAAAATATCAGGTGCAAATGCATGATCGAAATTACTGAACGTAAAGAAAAAAAAAATTCTCAGGAAAATCTTCAAATTATGAAAATATTACATAATAGGGTTAGTTATATACTCGTATGGTATTTTGAAAATATCTAAGTGTATACCATATTACACGATCTGTAACAGTATTTCTGAAAACTATGTTATGTCATAGTATAAATAGGCCAAAACCCATACGATGGTTCTCGTCAAAGAGAGAATACGAGAATTGAATTTTGAATACAAGAGAGCGAGATAGGAATACTTGGATTCTCTCCGAAAGTAATTCGAAATTTGAATCTCGGTGGGTCCGTGATACTGAACGAATTTTAAATACCTAGCTAACAATTTTTGAACTGGTGTAAAAGGGGACGATGTATAAATGATATATATATAAAAAAATTAAATTTATAAATATATATTTTCATAAATGTAGAATTTGTTTTACTTCCGTGAATATTTCACGGGTTGCAACTAGTAAATATTACTTGAGATACGGATTTTTTTCAGTTTCTCTTAATTTAAAAAAAAAAGTACTTTACTTACCTCTAAATTGTAACTCTTCGAGCATTCAAATACTTAAAATAAACTTCCGGCGTATTAAAATTCTACGAGTAGGGGTCTAAGGTGTTAAAGACACGTTGAAGAAACACATTAATGCATTTTTATTTTTATCCGGACTAGGATTGGACAAACTCAACTCGACTCCTCGGAAAGATTCATTTGGTGATCTTGTATATCTTTTTTTGACAATAATCTGTTTTGCAGTTTCCGCTTCAGGTTTTGCCCAATATTTTTATCTTAAACAAAAACAAATAAATTTAAATATTACACTTAATAAAATATTATTTTGTGTTCAAATCCATATTTAAGGAGATTTATTTTGCAACAAATCTTATAAATTGTGTTTCAAATTGAGCAATTTTTTTTAAATTCTTGGATAAAATACAGATGACGTCGCGAACTTGCCTGGATCTTGTGACATTTGAGAAGTGTAATGTATGTCTTCTTCTCCCTGGCTCCATCCCAACTCATTGTCTGCGAATACTGTTGGGGTCAGCTCTCCTCGTCCTCAGGTTGTATGCTCTTCTGTCCCGGACTACGTCCCCCAGGCCGTGCATCTGCATCAGGTTATATTTTTGCACCACCCATGAATTCTTTGCTCTTCCTCTGGTTGTTATTCGAGGCAGATCCATGGAGATTGCCTGGTTCACAATGTGATCGGGTGCTCTGCGTCCAACGTGCCCATACAATCTCAATCCATCCACCTCTCCTCCATCTTGCTGTTGATGTATGTAACGTCTAGGCTTCCACGAATGCGTGAGCTTTTTATTTTGTCTCTTAGGGACACACCAGCTGACCATCTTAACATGCGCATTTCAGCAGTTTCGTAGAAGTTTCAGAGAAGTGTAATGTATGTCATTTATAAAAATGGAGTCGTATACAATACAACAACGCGGTCAAATTGTTGAATTATTTTATGAGATTGTAATCTCCGGAAACAGTGATGTTAATTGGCCACCAAGATCATGTGATCTTACACTTGTTGGACTATTTTCTCTGGGGTTACGTAAAAAGCCAGGTCCATAAAAATGACCCCCAATCAATTCCTGAGCTGAAGGACTAAATTATTCGCGTTATTGGTGATTAGAACCGCAATTTTGCCAAAATGTCATCGAAAATTTTGACAAAAGAGTTGACATCTGTGGAGCTGCAAGAGGTGGACATTTGGCGGATATTGTTTTTTTGTGTTTAAATGTCATATTTCGATGATCAATAGTTTTTTGAAATCAAAGCAAATTTGTGTTTTATTCAAGAATTAAAAAAACCACCCTATTTGAAAGACTATTTATGTATGTATGTTCATTTTGTAATATTTTTAATCTGTCAATAATAGTGGGTTCGAAACCTGAGTTAGAACCACTTTGAGGAGAGTTTTTTTTTCTAAACGGCGCTATATAAATTGTTATTTTATTATTATTATTATTAACAAATATAAAATACCACTGTATACAAATAGTCTACTTTTTATTATTCAATATGTGAGTATTATGCCCAGCTTTAGGAAGCTTTGAAGGCAACCCTTTATGAGAGGTTTTATAAAAGTTTATGATGGTATATGAACACTATACACAAATACTACACTATGTCTAAAACTGGACATCTGTGGAGCTTCAAGAGGGGGACATTTTGTGGATATTGTTTTTTTGTATTTAAATGTCTTACATTATACTTCAATGACCAATAAAAAGTTTTTTGAAATCAAAGGAAATTGTGTGTTTTATTCAAAAATTAAAAATAAATTTAAAAAAACCACTCAATTTGAAAGACCATACATTTTGAATTTAAATATACATATTAATATAAAATAATTGTATACAATGACTTTATAATTACTCTTTTTATTATGACTACTCCTTTTTGTTGTCAAGACCATTTACAAAGAAAACAGAATTTCATCAGACTTTCCTTCACATACGCAAAGCATGTCATGCATGCCTTCCTATTTTTCAAATTGTACATACTACCTTGATCAAAAAGTTTTGGGACTGGCCACCGTGTGGCGCTGTCAGTCACCCGATTGGATTTCTTTTTATACATGAAAATAAATATACATAATTTGCGAAAAAAAACAACACGCAATTTAATTCGGACACATAATTTTGATAATAAAAGAAAAACTTGAAATACATATTACAAATAAAGAGGAACAGCAGGGATTCAGAAAGATTTTTTGTTAGGTTACCACATCTACTATATTATTGACACTTCCCTTCGAATTTCAGCGTCATAGCTTGACATTTGTAAAAGTTACGCTATACTGAGTACTTCTACCTCTGCGTGTTTTCAATTTTTAACAAGTTTGAAAATGGCATCAACGAGTTTGCATTAAATTTTGTGTGAAAAACGGATTTAACAGGTAGGCAGTCGAAAACCGATGAAAACATCGATAAAATCAAAGAAATGTTGGCCGAAAACCACAAATTGACCATCAGAGAGCTGGCAGAGGACTTGAACATCGCTTATGGATCCGATCAAGGCATTTTGAGTAGTGATTTGGGCCTCAGACGTGTCGCTGCAAATTTGGTGCCGAAAGGCCTCAATTTCATGCAAAAAAAGGACCGCGTTGAAATAGCGAAAGACATGATTTCCATGAGTTTTTGACCAAAAACAACACGACTACTATCCAGCAGCCTTTGAATTAACCTGATCTGGCTCCCTGCGACTTTTTCCTGTTCAACCGACTTAACAAACCGCTTCGCGGAACACGTTACAGCACCCGAGAGGATGTCATGAAAAAATCGAAGACGGCTCTGATGTACATACCGAAAATTGAGTACCAGCGGTGTTTCGAGGATTGGATCAAGCGCTGGCGTAAGTGCGTTGCAGTCGATAGGGAGTACTTTGAAGGAGACCATATCGATTTTGATGAATAAACTTGTATTTTCGATTTTATGAATAAAGTCCTAAACTTTGTTGATCAAGGTAGTACGCTTCTTGTCTCACATATGCAAAAATTTTGTTTTTGTCTCGTTTTCTACAGGTTTCTTGCGTTTAGAATTTTTTTTAGCACACGAAGGGAATGGTTAAACAAATTTTATAGCAGATTTTTTTCACACGCATTGCACACTTTTAAAATCCCAATTATGTTAAATGAAGTTCTTTGTAATTTTATGTTGAATTTTAAAGCCATCATAAGCTTTACAATATTTTTTTTATCATTTCGTTTTAATCTGGATCGTTTTTCATTTGTATTTTACTTTTAATATTGCTTTCCTTTATGATAAAGTTTTTATTAATTCTTTGATACTTTGTGTAGAATAAACATCAAGAGAAAATTCTGCGGAAAACATGAGAGGAAAAACTGTACTTGTTTATGATAGCAATATATACAATGGAAATGTTACTAAACTCTTTTGTGAATAGCTCGTAGCAGAACTTTTCATTACAATAATTACAACTTTTGTATTATTATCGAATTTTTCAGACAAGGTTTCAGCAATTTGAATAAAATATTTCTGTTTCAGTTTTGATTTCAAATTTATTTAACCTATATATGTGTTTGTGGGGTTCGTGGGCATTTGCTCACGTATATGTTTATGGATTTCGTGGGGATAAATAGTCATTTGAATGATTTATGCGACCACGTAACTTACTTAATTTATTTTTGTCTGGTTGGCTGGAAGAGATTGTTGCCTTGCAATAAGCTCGCCAGATTGTGTTGGCAATAATAGTGTTAAATAAATAAATATATATTCTTGTAATTGTATGAGATATGCGAAGAAAAAGATCTAAGAATGAATGTTGCAAAATCAAAAATAATGGCGATAGAAAAGTGTGAATGGAAAAGTAAATGCGATATATGTGTAAACGGGATGAATAAGGATACATTGGAGTAAGATGAGGAATAATATTATTTGGGTAGTATATTCTCAGATGATGGAAACGTTAAGAGTGATTTCGAACGGCGTGTAGGGGTAGAAAACACGGTCGATGAGACAATATAACTGCCACAATTAGTAGCAACTTTAATGTATGTGAGAAACGTAAATGTGGGAAAAGACTGAAAGGATTTGAATAAATGTGGTTAAAATACGTGCACTGAGAATAATACATGGCATCACAGTATACGGAATAATGTGATAAGGGCTGAATGTGAACTTAAGGCTGATGTGTTGAGTAGGATGAAGAAGAGCATTCTGAGATGGTTTGGACATGTAGAACAAATGGATGTAGATATACTTAAAAAAACAAATACATAGTGCAAATGTATTTGTTTGATTCGCATGATGTATTCATTTGTAATTGAGTGTCACTGTTTGTCAGGTTGATGAGAATGTGCAACGGGGTTTTATATAATCAAAAAAGAAGTATCGATTATTTTTTTCACGTTATACTCGTATGTCCTCAGTGAGATACAGGCAAAAGCCTGGTTTACAGGGGACACGACAATTAAAAGGCAACAAACTCCGATCCATTCAAATTGTGTGTCCAAATTAAATTACCTGTTGTTTTTTCGAAAATGGTGTATATTTCTTGTCATGTGTAAAATAAATAAAAATGAATGTGATTAAAAAGTGTGGTTGAGAAAGAACAATTAAGTATAATTGTATCAAGTGAAATGTATTTGGAAAGAAGGAAACGTAAAAGTCGTAGGTGTTGTATTATATTTGAAGATATATGCGTGTAGAAGAGACTTGTCAGGATTGGAAAAATCTAGCAATGTCCTTTCGGCCTACTCTGACAAGGAAATGGCATGATGGGTACGTATTGTATGATATGCATTAAAAAGAAAATATATAGTAAAGGGATACGCATCAGAACAATCCAAATGTATGTAAAAATTGATATGTTGGAATTATGAAGACCTTTCGATATCCCTACACGCCCTTCGATATCCCTCTTAACTCTTTCATAATCTGAAAATATTCTACCTTTTCCCTGGCTCCATCCCAACTCACTGTCTGCGAAGACTGTTGGGGTCAGCTCTCCTCGTCCTCAGGTTGTATGCTCTTCTGTCCCGGACTACGTCCCCCAGGCCGTGCCTCCGCATTAGGTTATCTTTTTGCACCACCCATGAATTATTTGGTCTTCCTCTGGTTGTTATTCGAGGAAGATCCATGGAGATTGCCTGGTTCACAATGTGATCGGGTGTTCTTCGTCCAACTCAATCGCCTCTCCTCTATCTTGCTGTTGATGTATGTAACACCTAGGCTTCCAGGAATGCGTGAGCTTTTTATTTTGTCTCTTAGGGGCACACTAGCTGACCATCTTAGCATGCCCATTTCAGCAGTTTCTATTTGCCTAGAGTAAGAGTTATACATCGTCCAGCATTCGGAGCCATATAGGAGTGCGTGTCTGACAATCGTTTGTTATACTTTTCCTTTTAACTTTTCTGGCATTTTCGGATCACATAGAACTCCCATCATTGATCTAAACTTCATCCATCCCACACTAATTATATGTGTTACATCTGCTGCACATCCTCCATCGATATGGATGAGTGACCCAAGATACTTAAAGGAGTCACAATTTGGTAATGTTTCTCCATCCATTTGCATTACGGGAGTGACAGCATCTGAAAATATTCTACCGTAATAGCAGAATTCTTTAACTGGTTGCAATATTGTATTTTTCACCCATACGTAACATTTAGTTTTCCTTTAACACTTTTCTATCATTACTTTGAATTTTGCAGCTTTCATTATCGTATTTTTCCCTACGCATCTCTCATTAATTTGTTTATCCAACTTACCTTCACTCTCAGAATAGACAACAAAATTAAAAGAAAAGCACTGATATTAAAATTTTTAACTAAAGCTTTCAAGTGGGCTGACTATTATTATCGTAGACGTAATTCCTGGAATCAGGCTTGTATTAGGATTTAATTAGACAAAAAAGGACACAAACCACGAAACAACGGAAAAGCTTATAACAATGTCTAAAAAATATCAAGTCTGTTAAATATACTCGTATATTTAATATTTAAATTTCATCTTAAAATTTGTTGTACAAAGCCGCGAGATATTTTTTTAAATTTTCTCATAATATATGAAATGTGGGTCGAGTTCTTTTTACAGTATTGCGTCCATAAAATGGAATATTATTTTCACTTACGTATTTTCAACGTCGCGGTATCAAATGATAATGTCAAGCAACTTTCAATCTGCCATGATCTTAGAAACCAAATATTTCTGGAACTGAATCTCAAACACCCGCCCGTGTGTCGCCCGTGACTCACATATTTTATTGTTCCTGAAAAAGTTCTTCCTTTTATTGTGTTTACAAGAGGAAATGATTCCCGAATATTCTACGTCAAGAGAGATGTGTTGTATTCAGGACATATATTATATATTATTTTATAACATTCCTAACAATTTTACAAGTGTTACAAGATCCATTTAGTTGATTAAATTTGAAACAGTGCAGATAGATCAGGAAAAAAATATTTTATCGATAGCTTTATGTTTCTATTGAAAACTAATTTATTTATGTTTAAATTGTACTGTTATTGTATAAAGCTCAATCTGTATTCTATTACACTTTTATTGTATAAAGCTCAATCTGTATTGTATTACACTTTCGTTGTATATATGTAGACATGTTTCGTTGTATGTAGATAGTTGTACATAGATACAAACAAATCTGTATTCGACGGGAGTCTAACTGAATTGTATTACACTTTCGTTGTATATAGTACAACTTGGTGGGCTAATTGGCATGTGCCAATATATTCCAACTAACCAGAAAGATATTTAAGAGTCATTAAATGAAAACAAGACTGGAATCCTTTAAAAAAAACGGCGTTCCAACAGGAATCAAACCCGCAACCTCCAAATTGGGAGACAAGCGTCTTACCAACTAGTCCAGGAAAAGCTTTTCAAATAAATAAGCTTTAAGTGAGTAGTGAATATTTTTTTTGAAATCTTTTATTCAACTGGAATTAAACCCGTTAATATTTCATAGGAAGACAGGAGTCTTCGACAACCTTCGTTTCTTACCAAGTGGGCACTGAGATGTATAATTAATTTAATTAAAAACGAGACAATTGAACGAAATTTTAAATTTAAATATTCAATTTAAATTTTAAATTACAGATACATACCATTCGATACATGCCATTCGATATCCTTGGTAACTCTTCCAGTATACTCAGATACTGGAAGAGTTACTAAGGATATCGAATGGCATGTATCGAGGATGTGAGTTACATATTTCAATTCCTTTCTGTCAGCTTTTGAACAAACGCTCTTCTGTTGTGCGGAAATAAATCAATTAGTCTCTGCGGAATTTAACTTTGTCATATAAGGGTATAGGATTATTAAATGAACATTAATGAAGCCGGTGTGAGGTAGGGGCTGAACATGAACGTGAGTAAAACTAAGTTCATGGTGTTTGGCCGGCAGGATCACGCAGGAGCACGTCTTACATTGAACGGTGCTGATATAGACAGAGTGAAAACATTTAAATACCTCGGAAGTATTCTAGTGGAAGACCTCGACCTAGAAACCGAAGTCAAGTGCAGACTTGAATCATCTCGTACGACTTTTAATAAAATGAAAAGCGTATTCTGCGATGATAATCTAAACTTGAAACTTCGACAACGGGTTAGTCAAATGCTACGTTTGGTCAGTATTATTGCATGGAGTGGAATCATGGACCCACAAAGTTGGTAGTATGAACCGACTGGAAGCATTCGAAATGTGGATACACCGAAGAATGCTACGGATACCCTGGACGGATATGGTCAGCAACACGAGGGTTCTTCAAAGAGCTAAAGTTGACAGAGAGTTGCTGACTATTATTAAAATCCGAAAGGTGTCCTATTTGGATCATGTACTTAGAGGAGCAAAGTACAAATTACTGCACCTGATCATCCAAGGCAAAATAGAAGGCCGAAGACGTATTGGTAGGAGGCAAATCTCCTGGATTCGCAATATACGTGATTAGACTGATATAAGGAACGTTGGGGATCTTTTTCGGGTTGCCGGGGACAAAGATGCTTACTCTCAGGTGATAGTCAACGTTGGGGGGACCTGACATGACACTAAGAAGTGGAAGAAGAAATGAACGTTTGGTGTATTATTTTGTATCACACTTTCGTTGTACACAGTACAACCTAGTGCGATAATTGCCACCTGGCTATCTCTTCCGATGAACCAGAAATATGTTAAAAAACCCTTAATGAAAACCGGACTGACATATATTTTTTAATCAAAGTTCCAACCGGAACTTTGCCCATAACCCCCGAATAGAAAAACAGGAATCTAACTATCTAGATCAACTGGGCAACGAAGTATATTTTACGAAGCAAAAAATACTCTTTTTTAGATTTTTTGCATAAGTATGTATATCTGTATGTTCGGATTTTTTTGATATTTCTTTATACGAGTATGTTATATTCGACGAAAACACGTTTTGTTTTTATTTTCATCTCTATACTAATATTTCTTTGACTTTCGTATTTGCAAATAAAACAAAAATAACTAAGAGAAAAAAGTTAAATATTTGCTTGCTGTTTTATATTTACACATGAATGAACACTCGCTGTCGAAGTATGAGTATATTCCTCTGGGGACAACTCTTGATGTCACATAGAATTGCAGTTATGGCCGCTTTTAGAATCGGGTTGGATTGTACAAAAAAAAAAACAAAGTTGTATCGGACGTATACGTCACCTAAAACATATAATGTATTTGTTTTCTTGTTTGTTTATATTTGTATAATATAATATTTGTGTTTTCGATATGTAAATTCTGGGGTATTTTTTGATGTTTTTATGTCATTAGTTTATGTTTGTTAGGCTCCGTGCTGTGTCGCACGCGACCGTAACAGAAACGTGCCTTATGCGCGGCCATCGCGAGACAATATCACGAGCCGTCCGGCCCATGCATGCGTAAAATTTCCGAAAATTGTGACATTTCGCAAGTTTTGACTGCATGCACGGGCGAAAATAGGCGCATGCGATGAGCGATTGACTGCACATAAGGGGTGTCAAACGTAAAGGCGCAAACACGCACTCATTGTAAAATCAAAAGCTCTCGGAACACTAAAATCATTATTCCCCCTGGTCAGTAAATTCAGTAAATTAAGTCCGCGCACTAAACTCCATCTCTACAAAGCAATCGTCAGACCGCAATTGACATACACCCTCTCGGTCTGGGGCTACGCGCCGGTAACTACGATAAACCACATTCAAATCGTCCAAAACAAAGCCCTCCGCATGATCTTAAACGCACCCTATATAGTTCGTAACTCTAGACTCCACTCAGATACCGCTCTACAAACAATCCCCGATTACATCCGTGCTTTGGCCGAAAGGTTTTACAGTTCTATATCCAGACATCCCAACCCCGTCATAAAAGCCCTAGGAAACTACAACGCGAACACCAAATCCGAATTTGACACCCACATCCGAAATCTATTCTCCCCCCCCCCCCCCCCATCAGCAAACGTCCCCGCCACTCTGAACGCCCCCCAACTGCAAATGACCCGGTCACTCTGAACGCCCCCCCCCCCGTACTCTACACCATCACTGACACCTACACCGGCAGACGACAGCCTTCCTCCGTAGGCAACCGCGTATCTCCCATATTTATTATATATATGTATTAATATTTTTAAAAAAGTCACACACGTCTCCCCACATACCTATATATATATCCATCATTTTATGCTTTACTCACCATCATCTCACCTCCATTATTTTCACCCACACCCATCTAATATATATAACCGTGTGTGACATCGCACATCCACAAATATATGTATATTCGTATGTAATATCATTTATATATCATCACATGTATACAAGTATTTAACGTTCTTATTATTTCTCATAATCATTCATCAAAAATTCATAAAAACTATCCTTCCCCGTCTCCTAATATGAACCAAAATATCCAATTAAATATCATATCAGTCAGAACTTATCCGATGAAGGAGTAAGGCGTCCTTCCATTGGACCGAGGCTCCGAACGAGATATTCATCACTTGGTTTTAAAAAATACATTCTCAGTTCACTCTGTCTACTGCCTTTTACTTTACCATCTACTACCTGCCTAAAGAGGATTCTCTTCACCCTGCTACTTCTCACAAACCTGCTACTTTCTACCTACAACCGTGAGCTGAATTCTCCGAGCATCGAGCAGCAGTTCTCCACCTATTGTTACAGTATTTGTACCTGTGCCGTACAAAAGTACCCCACAAAATTGCAAAAAATAATTAATTTCGAATAAATATGTTTTGTAGATTGCATTAAAACAAATGCAGTTTTGTCCGTATAATCAGTATTCTGTGAAATTGTTCAACGGAAATTTAACCTCCGTGCCTTAATCGGCTGGATGCCAGCTGTCTTCCTGTCTGGGGGTTATGTGTACAATTTCCGTTGTTATCTACGTTTTTTTAAAATAGGGTGTCAGTCTAGTTTTAACTTATAAGGCATCTTCATCATATTTTTGTTAGGTTGAAAAAACTGACACAACTGACATACGACAGGTTGTACTATATACAACGAAAGTGTTATATTATACAATACAAAACAAAAGTCCGACTTAAATGATCCCCAACACATATATGACACACAGTGGCAATAAATACGACAGGTTGTACTATATACAACGTAAGTGTTATATTAGACAATACAAAACAAAAGTCCGACTTAAATGATCCCCAACACATATGTTTTATTTTATTTATTTGTATTCTTATTTTATTAACGACACAACAGTGTTTTTTATATGGAAATGAATATATGACAAGTTATAAAAGTACTTAAAATTATTGACGTAAAATACAAAAATTGGATTTTTTTGGGAATTTTATGGATAGATCTTGAGATATAGAAAACACATGGGCTCACTTGTAGAACGAGATGCAAGTTGCTTTGCAGAATCAAAACCTTCATACATGTTGATGCAGGGTTACTCAACTCCAGAAGCAAAGTATTGTCATTAATGTATCGTTTATACTAGGTTATTTAAATTTACTAGTTGCAGCCCGTGAAATATTCACGGAAGTAAAACAAATTCTACATTTATGAAAATATATTGGGTGTTAACATAAGTTGTGTCCGTTTTTTTTTTTTCAATTTAAAAATTAGCGCCAAAAGTAAAACAAAATGGTAAATGTTATACGTCATTCGAAAGACGACGTATAACATTTACCGTTACGTTACATATGTTATTTTATTTGACTACAAGCCTTCAAAATGGAATGTCAAGTAGACGAAAGTGAGCTTTTTCGACACCTCCTTCTGTTCGCGTTCAATCGAGAGAATAAAGCTGCTCGCGATATTTGCGAAGTATATGGTGAAGATTTTATGAATGAAAGCACACCGCGTTGATTGTTTTTTGCGTTTCAAAGGCGGTAATTTCGACCTGAAAGACATGGATCATTCCGGACGACCAGTGGACTTCGATGAAGACCGCTTAAACCATATTATTCATGAAGATCCCCTTCAAACCACCGTAGAATTGGGCAGTTGAATTGTAGTCACATGACTGTATACCGCCATCTTAAATCAATGGGAAAAGTCCACAAGTTCGGCGCTTGGGTTCCACATGTTTTGAGTGAAAACAACAAAAATCAACGTTCGACAATTTCTGCTGGTTTGCTCGCGCGTCATCGAGCTACGCATGACCACAAGCGAAGGTTCCTTTACCGCATCATTACTGGTGATGAAAAATGGTTTAAAAACGGTGATGAAAAAAAAATGGTGGTGAAAAATGTTTGAAGAGAATCTTAATGAATAATATGGTTTAAGCGGTCTTCATCGAAGTCCGCTGGTCGTCCGGAACGCTCCATGTCTTTCAGGTCGAAATCACCGTCTTTGAAACGCAAAAACCATAGACGCGGTGTCCTTTCATCCATAGCATCTTCACCATATACTTCGCAAATATCGCGAGCAGCTTTAGCAGTTTTATTATCTTGATTGAACGCGAACAGGAGGTGTCGAAAATGCTCACTTTCGTCTACTTGACATTCCATTTTGAAGGCTTGTAATCAAATAAAATAATATATGTAACGTAAAAGCAAACACAATATCTTATAGAGCAGAAAATTTTATTTCGAATGACTTATAACATATACCATTTTGTTTTACTTTTGGTGCTCATTTTTAAATTGAAAAAAAAAAACGGACACAATTTATGTTAACACCTAATATATGCATAAATATAGAATTTGTTTATATATACGGGTATATAATTTATACATCGTCCCCTTTTACACCGGTTCAAAAATTGTTAGCTAAGTATTTAAAATTCGTTCAGTATCACGAGCTCAAATTTCGAATTACTTTTGCAGAGAATCTAAGTAGTCCTCTCTCGCTCTCTTGTATTCGAAATTCAATTCTCGTATTCTTTCTTTGACGACAACCATCGTATGGGTTTTGGCCTATTCATACTATGATATAATATAACTAGTTGCAGCCCGTGAAATATTCACGGAAGTAAAACAAATTCTACATTTATGAAAATATATATTCATAAATGTAAAATTTGTTCATATATATATATATATATATAATATATATCATTTATAAATTGTCCCCTTTTACACCGGTTCAAAAATTGTTAGCTAGGTAATAGTTTCGATCTGTTCATTTACATACATTCATCACGGACCCACCGAGATTCAAATTTCGAATTACTTTCGGAGAGAATCCAAGTATTCCTCTCTCGCTCTCTTGTATTCAAAATCCAATTCTGGTATTCTTTCTTTGGCGACAACCGTCGTACGGGCTTTGGCCTATTTATGCTGTGATAAAGGAGAGCAGAGATATTGGGCGTTATTTCAACTATGAAAGTACTGAGTTTAAAAATGAAATCTATATTTAATCGGATATTTTTACGTGTATTTTTATGACAGTTGTATTATTGTTTAATATTTGAAAAAATAGGGTTTTATAATCGTCAAATACTGAATCTTTCCTCAATGCATTAACGCTACTGATAATTATCCCAATCGACCATTTGTCTAATATTTTCTGATCTGTGAAATACTTCCTACCCTTATAAATGTAGATACCAGTATATCTCACTTATGGAAGAGACTGTAGTGTTTCTAATTATATCTCAAAATAAGTTGTTGTTTATAGTTAAGGCATTAATGTTGTGGAGGTTTAAAGACATTGTAATTTATTTTTATCAAACACTGTTTATTTAACTTTTTTGTGACGGTATAACCCTACCGGTTTCAAGGCTTTCACCTCATCTTCAGGGGAGCACAAACAAGACTAAATGCTGTTCGAACTGGTACCGATATACACGCTTCAACGGTTGGGGGCAGTGAGGGGTGAGGGAGGCATGGGTCGATTTCGGCCAAGAGCGGAGAGATTTTTGGGATATAACTGTTCACCAGATGTTCGGATCGATGTACTGACTTAGAAATTTCTAGAGCCTCTAATCTGTCCAATTTATTTCCTTTACTACTGATATGTAAGAATTTGGCATCATCGATAGAAAAAGTATGGTTTTCACGGTGACAATGATTAGCCATTTCAGAATAAATTAGAGGATTTGTTAAGGCGGATTTGTGTTCACGAAATCTCTTTTCAAAAGATCTTCCTGTCTTTTCTATATAGAAATTATCACAGTTAGCACATAAAAGTTTATACACACTGTTGCTAAGTATTCCATTTTTGCCTTTCCAGTTCGAACAGCATTTAGTCTTGTTTGTGCTTCCCTGAAGATAAGGTGAAAGCCTTGAAACCGGTAGGGTTATACCGTCACAAAAAAGTGGAATAAACAGTGTTTGATAAAAATAAATGATGTCTCAAAATAAGTGTGCTTAAATGGCAAAACCGACTATGACTTTCAAACGGCATGTAGCGACAAAAAACAAAGTCAATGTGGCACTAAAACATATATACTTGAACCGGACAGTATCAACAACCGGACAGTATCAAGATGAAAGCCCATAATAGTGTTTTGGTACCAACTGTGATGTATGGAACAGAAACGTTGACGTAGAAAAAGACTGAGAGCTGAAGAAATTCTGTAAAGATACGTGCATTGAGAAGAATACATGAAGTTACAATGTATGACAGGATACGGAATACAGTGATAAGGGATGAATGTGAACTTAAGGCGGATGTGTTAAGAAGATGAAGAAGGGCACGCTGAGATTTTTTGGGCATGTAGAACGAATGAATGAAGAAATACTAACAAAACAGATATAGTGTATGGGTGGATTAAGTAAATTATATTTTGAAAGAAAGAACGTAGAAACTTAGAGAAATTATGAAAGTTGTACGGATGTATACGAGACTAAGAATGTGTGTCGAAAGAGGAAAGATGACAATCTGTCATCTCTACCTACCCCGACAGGGAAAATGCATGATGGTATGTATATTAGATTCAATGCTAGAAAATACAAATTGATATTTAATATTCATATTTATTTTCGTTTTAACTAGCGCACGTTTCCATATATTTTAACAACTGATATTTTCCGTTATTTGTATTTCAAAGGAAACGAAAAGTTATTCAGAAAGTTTACTAAGTTTTAAATATGGACTAACTGGTCTTTACTCAGGACAACTAAAATCCGTCTGATTAAGTCATTTGTATTCTCCAAATCACTGTATAGATTGAAAACATGGACAGTGGCAACGAAGGAAATAAACATGATGGATGCTTTCAAGATGTGGAGAGGAAGATTGTCCGAAAGTCTGGCGTTCTATCCTCTTTGCTTACCTCAGCACAAAAGCTATGTGATAGTAAATGAAACGCAATTGAAAGTTTCTCGCGTTCTCAGTAAGAGTTAGGAAAGTGGTTCGACTGATCAAAATTTCATTAATCCGACATGCCTTGCGGATTTCGAGGATGAAAAGTTGCTGAAAGCAAAATTGTTTCATATCTTTCAAAGAAGTTTCAGTATACGTTTAATTTGATAAATGGAAACAGAATAAAAAGGGATTTTAATCTTTTATTTTTTCTTTCATTGCTATTTTATCTTCTCTCCTTCCATCTCTCTCTATCTCTTCCTCCTCTCTCTTGTGATCTCTCACTTCTCCGGAAATCCATCACTTTGATGAAGGTCTACCATGGCAAACCAACATCTCCATCATCCATCACTTTGATGAAGGTCTACCATGGCAAACCAACATCTCCATCATCCAAGGATGGGAGATTACCGAAACAATTTCAACAACGTGCAAAAAAAGAATCCTAACGTACTTTGTGCATGTTGCTAGAAAGAATTATAAAAGTCTGTAGAAGTTGATGATGACGGGAACAGTTGATGGAAGACGTTGGATTCAGCTTGGCCAAGGACCGGGAGAGATGAAGATAAGTGGTGAGATGGAGACATATGAAAGGACCACGACGCACAGCATTCAGCACACGATAATTAAGAAGAATACCTTCTTCTTCTTTCCTTCCTCTTCTTTTAGGCCTGTTGGCCTGTTATGGTCCTGCATCATCGTTTCACTCTTGTGACGTCGACTGCCTGCTGTCTTTCCATCTTTTGGGAGGTCGTCCTGGAGGTCTGCTTACTTGGGGGATAATGTCCCTGGCCATTATTACGACTTTCGGTTACATATTCGTTCCAGAACCTTCTTATCTGTCATCCTCATCTGACAATATCTTCAACTTCGTACATCCTTCGGATTTCTATGTTTCGTACTCTATCACGAAGGGTTTTGCCAGCGATACTCCTGAGTACCTTCATTTTGCTGGTTCGAAGGAGATTTTTGGATCTGACAGTGTCGGCTCTGAACCCTATGCTGTATATCATTATGTGGCGAACACAGGTCTTGTATATCTTCACCTTGCCTTGGATGTTCATATACTGTATTTCTAGATAGTGTTATTTAAACATCCGGAAATATAAAACAGAAATAGTGTTCTTTAAACATCCGGAAATAGCTATTTCCGGATGTTTAAAGAAGAATATGGGTATTTAATAATAACAGTTGGTTGACATACTTGCTAAAAAACCATCATTAAAATATACTCAACACTAATCATTTTCGCTGCCTCCTCTACCCTTTAGGTGACGAATTTTATGTATTATAAGTCAACAAACGCATTGACACAACGTTTAGACATTTACGCATTTTTATAAAACAAGACACTTTTAATTAAATGAATTTGGGGTGAACTCTCCTTGACCTAGATAGTTAGACGAATGTCTTCTGCTCGGGGATTTCGTAATCGAGTCAAGAGTAACCACGCACCAAATAAATGTGAATGTGAACGTTTTTTCACGTTTAAATTATCACAAAATATGTTTTTTTTTTCCGTGGTTGCAGTCCTAAGACTGGTTTGCAGCAATTCGAACTCTTCTCCTCCATTCCCCCCTGTCCTGTGCGGCTCTTTTTAAGTCTGTATATGTTGAGCAGCGCACGTCCACCAACAGGTCCTCCAGGTACTCTCGGCGTGGGCGTCCCCTAGAGTTTGTCCCCTCGGTCATACCCTCCATTATGGCATGCAAGAGGCCCTCTTGTCGTATTATATGACCGATCCATCTTGCACGCCTTTCGGACAGGATCCTGAGCAGGTGCCTTCCTCCTTCGATTCGTTGGAGAACCTCTTCATTTGTGATGCGGTCTCTCCAGGAAATTCCTAATAGTCTTCTATAGGACCACATCTCAAAAGCCTCCAGTCTTCGTCTATCTCCTTCGGATAGGCACCATGTCTCGCAGCCGTACATCAAGATACTCCATACATAGGTCTTGATGAGGAGTATTCTCAGTTTTAGGTCTATATTATTTGATTCTATTATTTTCGACCTTTTATTAAATGCAAGTCTAGCCTGATGTATACGGCTGTCGACCTCGCTCTTGGACCGACCGTCCCATGTTATTTTGCTCCCGAGGTAGACAAACTCCTCGGTGTTCTTTAGTGGTTTACCCGACATCACTATTCTCATCTGGTGTTGCGCTCGGCCTACAGTCAGCAGCTTTGTTTTGTCTTTATTTATCTTCATACTGTAGTTATTTTGAAGAATGCTTTCCATAGTTGTTAAGGCCTCTTGTAGTTCCTCTTCACTTTCAGCAACCATAGCAATATCGTCAGCGAACCTTATCATATCCAAAATATGTACGATGTAAAATATTGAGTTACATGGCTAAGACCTATGTTTCTTAACCTGAAAGCTTGATAAAAAGTGCCGGAAACAGTATTGTTTTTGGACTTTTCTCTTCACTTTCAATATATTTATTTATATAATTTACGACACAATAACAAATGACAAGTTATACAAGTACTTAAAATTAATAACAAAACTTTATCTAAAACTAACATGTACAGGAGATAGAAAAATATGTAGTAATAAGAAATTGCAAATTCATTGTTTAAAATTATTTAATATAAATATGTATATTTAAGTTCAATATACCTATGTATATCACGAAATATTACCAAATTTTGCCAAGTAGACTTACGTAATTGTCGAAGACTTATTTTATAGTGGTAAAGAACTTAGATTTGTTTTTAGTGAAACAATGCTTACATAGAACAAGAATAATTGGATTTTTCGAGAATTTTATGGATAGAACATATCCACAACCCCCATTAAATTTGGGAGATTTAATTAGGAAAACTAAATAATTTATTAATATTTCACAAAGATACTCAAAATAGGATTAAATTAATTTCTGAAAGTTGATAATGATCTCAAAATAATCGGGTGTATGGATAGATGCAGTTACTATTAAATTAATTTCTTGAAGTGGATAATGATCTCACAATAATCGGGTGTATGGATAGATGCAGTTACTATTAAATTAATTTCTTAAAGTAGATAATGATCTCACAATAATCGGGTGTATGGATAGATGCAGTCACTATTAAATTAATTTCTTAAAGTAGATAATGATCTCACAATAATCGGGTGTATGGATAGATGCAGTTACTATTACGAACGCCAACGGAAGAAGGTTTTGACTTATCAACCAACCTGTCTGAATATTGTCTTGTTTTATACTTTATAGACTAGTATTAACACTAAAACAAACTCTTGTTTAACAATAAAAGTAAAAAGACGGTGAATGTTGAAGAGGGGAAATATTTGTGACGAAATAGGAAAGTCTGGCGTTCTATCCTCTTTGCTTACCTCAGCACAAAAGCTATGTGATAGTAAATGTGTATTTGTGTGTATATTTAGCAATCTAATACAAAGTACCCCATTTTTATCATTTTGTATTAAAATAAATAAATTATTTCAACAATTTTATAGGTGTGAAAACCCTTGTAAAATAACTTGAATAAACTTCCGATGTTTTGCTGGTTAGGGGTCGGTTTCATCACGCTTAAAATGTGAAACGCAATTGAAAGTTTCTCGCGTTCTCAGTAAGAGTTAGGAAAGTGGTTCAACTGATCAAAATTTCATTAATCCGACATGCCTTGCGGATTTCGAGGATGAAAAGTTGCTGAAAGCAAAATTGTTTCATATCTTTCAAAGAAATTTCAGTATACGTTTAATTTGATAAATGGAAACAGAATAAAAAGTGATTTTTATCTTTTATTTTTTCTTTCATTGCTATTTTGTCTTCTCTCCTTCCATCTCTCTCTATCTCTTCCTCCTCTCTCTTGTGATCTCTCACTTCTCCGGAAATCCATAACTTTCATGAAGGTCTACCACACATTATTCCTCTGCATTTATTCTAGAACTTGGGATATCAGTGTAAAGAGAAGACGCAAACAAACTGCAAGTACTGAAACTACCTGCCTTATGTGCAACAGGATATACCTATTACAGAAACTGACATAGTCATCTTCAACAGTATCAACGAAAAGTAGGTTTATTCCCCACTTTATACTTTCCTTTCTCAACTTATAGAGGATATGGTTGTAAAGGCGAAATTGCAGTGGATCGGGCATGTGATACGCATGGACGATGAGACTCCCAAAACGCGTGTTGTACGGGGAAGTGGTGGGCAAGCGAACAGTTGGTGGGCAGAGGAAACGCTATATAATAAGGACAGTCTGCGAGGGTCGCTTACTTGGTACATGGCGCCTGAGGACTGGGAGCAGGCGGCTCGGGACCGTGAGGGGTGGAGAACCGTATGTTCTCGGGCTGATGGCGTCTCAGCGGCTAGACGTATGAGAAACAGTCTGCGCGCTGCGAACATGCGTCAACATGGTCAGGCGGCTCAGCAGGGTCCATATGTCTGTGGCATTTGCGGGAGGGAGTGCGCGTCCGGGATCGGGCTGTTCTCTCACAAAAGATCATACGATCGACGTGGGAGAATGGTTCAGGACTGACGTCGGAGTGGCGAGGGAATCCTCGACTGCGAGGGCTGGCAATGATGATGATGACTTCCCTTTCTAGTATACTTGTCACAAGTAATGATTATTCATACGTTTTAGGGCTAACGTACATCTGAGTATTATAATATCCTTAAGTAGTTTTACTTATTATTTCCAATCCTTCATTGGTCTTACATATGGTTCGTCCAAGATGGTTTATTGAGGCAGCATTTATGGTAACTCAATAAAATCATAGTTGTTGTAATTTGTTTTATCAAACACTGTTTATTCCACTTTTTGTAACGGTATAACCCTACCGGTTTCAAAGCTTTCACCTCATTATCAGGTGAGCACAAACACGGCTGAATTCTGTTCGAACTGGTACCGAGATACACACTTCTAACGGTAAACATTCGGGTTGGGGCTGGGAGCTGGGGGAGGCATGGGACAACCTCGGCGAGCAGCGGGGAGAATAAGGGTATGAAAAACATATACGAAATAACCAAAAAAGTCACATAAAGCCAGCCTTTTACAAGTGTATTTTTTCAATAAATAATTAAATTTATTGCATTTTTGAGAAATTCGCTCTTTTCCAATTACTTAAATTAAGTATTTTTCTCTTGGGTTAAATAAAAAAATCTTTTAACTTCGACAAGTATAACTAAATGAATACAGTTTGCGAAGATATTGCATTAAAATAAT
>CATKWJ010000358.1:0-25000 GCA_949825065.1 Odontocerum albicorne | reverse complement strand
CACTTACCAGCTGGATCACGAGAGACCCCTCCTCGTGGTCCTACGTGGCGTCCACGCCTCCTTTGGAATCGATGAGATAAAGGAAGAACTCTTATCCCGTGAGTACCCGGTCCTGAACGTCTTCAGGATGAAGGACCGGAGGAGGAAAATCCTTCCATTGGTGATAGTTAAACTCACCAAATCACCGGAAGGAAAGAAATCATTTATAACGACCTGCACGAGATCTTCGATATGAGGATCTCTGTGGAGGAGTTAAGAAAGTCATCTTCCCCGGGACAGTGTCATCGCTGTCAGAAATTTTTTCACAGCGCTGGAAGCTGTCACGCCCCCCACGTCTGCATCAAATGTGGGCTAAACCACCGTACAGCGGAATGTATTAAGCCCCGCGACACACCCGCTTCTTGCGCGAACTGCACAGGTGCACACGTGGCTAGCTACAAAGGCTGTCCAGCCTTTCCGAAGCCGCGAAATCAAACACGGGTCCACCTCCCCGCACCACCATCAGCCGCTGAATTCCCCAGGCGTTTCCCTCTTCTGGCAAAGCCAGAGCTGAGTGCTAATCCTCCCGCGACTTACGCAAGCATCGCGAAAAACGCCCGTCCCCAACCCCCACAACCCACCCATGAATACCCGTCGCAAGAACTTATCGAGACGGTTATGAAAAATCTTGAAACGGCAATGACCGCAGCCCGTGAGGCCCTAAACTCCCTGTCACTACACCGCGCGACATACCCTAATCTGCAAAGATAGGCACACTTATTATTCCCATATTTATCTATGTAAATATATATTATAAGTCACAGCGTTATCCTCCCCGTCTTCATAGTATATTTATTATAGAATAGTATATATCTCTATCTTTTCTCCCCTGTATACATATTTATCAACGCTCGTGACATATAAAAATATAAGTATATTAATAAGTAACGTATATGTATTTATAACTTTAAGTTATGTAATCCTATCCATTCCTCACATCTATATATAAAAAAAAGAAAAAGAAAAAGGAAAAAAAAAAAGAAAAAAAAAAAAAAATACTTTACAACCCACCACCCAAATTTCCGTAAAATATACCAAGCCCGTTCAAACAGACCAGATGAAGGAGTAAGGTGTCCGTAAATCGGACCGACACTCCGAGAGAAAACCATCAACTTGGTTATGTTTACTGGTAACACATTTATAGACAGAACAAGAAATAAGAGGAATGTGTAAAATTGAAGATGTCTTAAGATGGGGAAGTTGCAGACGACGCTATTGGCGAGACCACGTTAAAAAAATACGAGACCCTTTATTATGGTCACCCAATAGGAAGTTGACTACCAGGCAGATTCACAATGAGATGGAGGGATAGGCGGTAGTTCATATCTTAAGAATAATGGAGAAAAAACAGATCGAGATTATTGCAAGAAGGAGAATGAGAAAGTGTTGAAATCTCAAATTAATTAACAGGTTTAAAATATTGGAAATCAAGATATGTTATGGATTGTCGATTAACTGTGAGGGATTAAACATTGAATGATCTACATGTCTGCCCAAACATAAATAATAAGAATCAGATTTTCACAGGAGAGCTAACAAACAATGAAGTGTGTTATACTCATCAAAGAATTTCAACCTGCCTCGTAAATGTTATCATCCAAGATATCTGCCAGAAAATCAAAGGTAGTAAGTATTGCCGGTGCCAATAGTCTGATGGATTGTTATTTTAAAGCTTTTTTGAAAAAAATCATATACAACGCAATATATTATAATTAAAAATAATCACTTTACAATGTATGATAGTAAAAAAATTACTTACTTTATAGCTTCATGAATATCTGATAAACAGTAAAAAATAACAGGAATATAAAAAAGTCTCCAGTGATAACGCGTATTAATTAACTAAGCTAGGGGGTTTGCCTGACGAAAAAGTTATGCTTAAATTATGTGTGAACTTATTTTCATGGAATATGTGAATACTTTTAAGGACAGAATATAAATTGGTAATATATTAAGAAAGTTAAGGATGATAGTATGAAAGTTAAGGCAAACCGCTGAATTGCTTGTGTTCTTTGGTTTCTGTTTAAGTATTTTGTTGTTTTTTTTCTTTCTTTTCGTAGAATTTTGGAATGCGCGGTGTTGTTTTTCGTTTAAATCATAATTACACAAATGTAACCAAACACAATGAAGGGAAGTATATAATGAAGAAATTATACCTTGTGTTCCTGCGATATAACGGGAATACGCTAGTGCTTTATGTGAGGATTGATTATATTTTTACATCTCGTTAAAATCATCAACAGAGAAACCTTGCATATTTTATACATTTTGCAAATATTTTATACATTTTGCATATTTTATACATTTTGAAATAAATTTATTGTAATTTTTGATTATTACTCATTTATTTTTTGCTTATTAAAATTTGGCTTTCTTAACATTTTAGCGCATTTACTTTTAAACTTACTGTAAAATCACTATATTTACAAAGCTAATCCATTTGTTTAACCCTTCCCTTACGGTGCTAAAATTGAAACGCGCGCTCCGGTGTTGGGTAGTGAGTACACGATAAAAAATTAGCGATTTTAAATCGGAAAAATATGAACATTCATAGATAATCCTCTTAATTAATTATAATTGAAGTTAAAAATTATAATAATTGAGATTTATTTGCTGAAAACATTAAAAAACCATCTTGCAACGCTCACGGAACGGGCGTACGTCTAATCTATTAGCAAGCCCAGAAGCAACTGCGGCGCGGAGCAGTAGTGGCTTACGCCGGCGTGGCTTACGCTTGCGACGATTGAGACAATTGAGCTCCTCGCAATTCAGTGGAGTATGCAAGAGTGAGATGCGAATATAGTGTCGCGCTTCCCGCATACTCTTCACCTATCGTCAAGACACAAGGTCGAGGCACTTACAGCGTTTAAATGCGAATTTGTTTCCGATCTTCACAAAATACCCACGATATAGTCTATAAACTCTGATTATTATTTATATTATTTTTTAAATCAATGCGTAAATATATTATGGAGGAATACCTAAAATCTTAACCTTGTATTTATTATATTTATAGAGATATTGATGGTTATTAGAAGCAACGTGTAGAAGATACCCAACACAGGGAAGGAAAGGTTAAGTGTGTACCATATTTTACAAATGATTGAGGAAATAAAAGAAGAATAAAAAAATAAAAAATATGCAACGAGTAATAAATTTAGTTTTGGCAGAAATTAACTTTTTTATTACTCAAATGATTAACATATTAGATAAATATTTTTTAATGTTTATCGAGATAAATAATTAAAAAAATATTTTCTACCAAATATTTTAAAACACCAAAAACTTAGAATGAAATAAATTTTCTCGCGAATTCAAACTTTTAACTCAATTTATCGGAGTTGAATTTTATTATTAAAGAAATTATTTTCTATTAAGATTCAATTATTACTAAAAACACTTATCACACTTAAAATTCAAACTTTTAACTCAATTTATCGGAGTTGAATTTTATTATTAAAGAAATTATTTTCTATTAAGATTCAATTATTACTAAAAACACTTATCACACTTAAATTCAAACTTTTAACTCAATTTATCGGAGTTGAATTTTATTATTAAAAAAATTATTTTCTATTAAGATTCAATTATTACTAAAAACACTTATCACACTTAAAATTCAAACTTTTAACTCAATTTATCGGAGTTGAATTTTATTATTAAAGAAATTATTTTCTATTAAGATTCAATTATTACTAAAAACACTTAAAAAAATATCACAAATGAATCATAAATTGCCCATATTGCATTGTTTAAAAAAATGTCAAAACGAGTATGATTATCTATTAAATTTTTAGCTAATACATATTGTACCATATACCATATACGTCAGATTAAGAAATGATCTCTTACGGTATTAATAAATGTTGATAGTCATATCTGATAGTTATATTTTATATAAATTCGGGGTTCAAGTTGGAAAATTCAATCTGATACAGTCATGATGTCACTGACTTTTCGTGTTTTTTTTTTTTTTTAATATTTTACTATATGTCATATTGCCCACCTTGAAAAATAGCTGAGAAGGCTGACCATAAAGCACTTTCATTAGTAGAAATATCAATGATAACAGATAACAGAGGACAATGAAAGAGAGTTGTCTCAGCATTGAAGCTTTGACCCAAGTGACTTTCAAGATGAGGGTGAAGGAAATAATCTAATGAATTAATGCCTAACCTCGATTAGGTGAATTACGATTCTAGAACCTTCTTCTATCAGGGTAAATGAGTTAAGCTCTGTGCTATTACGGCTATCTGAAAAGAAACCCTTCTTATACTCTGAGAAACGTTTCTGTATAATATTGTTAACAAAATCATTGAAAACCTCAATGTTTTGGCTCATACTGATTAACACACTCATACTAGAAACACATTGTATCATTTTATTTTACAACGCAAATATTTTAAAAGCAATATGCTTAAGGCAATTGGACGTTGTAATTCATACTAGAAACACATTGTATCATATTATTTTACAACGCAAATATTTTAAAAGCAATATGCTTAAGGCAGTTGGACGTTGTAATTCATACTAGAAACACATTGTATCATATTATTTTACAACGCAAATATTATAAAAGCAATATGCTTACGGCAATTGGACGCTGTAATTCATACTAGAAACGCATTGTATCATATCGTTTTACAACGCAAATATTTTAAAAGCAATATGCTTACGGCAATTGGACGTTGTAATTTATCAATCATGAAAATGTAACAATTGAGTAACTCCATGTATGGTTTGATTGATATTTTTAATTTATTGTAGATATTATTGAGTTCAGTGGGGCCCTTCTTCGTTTTCTCAATCTTGGGTCTTTCTGCAAAACTGGATATTTCATTTTGATTTTATATTTTTTTATATAATTAAATTCGTTAAATATACGTATTGAATTGTCTGATTGATATTTTATATTTTGTTTAGTAAATGTTGCAATGGTTTATAAAAGTCACTCAAGTATCGTATATCTTTTCAATAAATAAATAAAGCCGACGAAGAAATAGATAATATCGAATCGGTTTACCACTCGCCTAACTTAAATATTTGAAGTGCAGACTTGAAACTACAGTATTCATGTCGAGAATCCATGTATTTACATCCCTAAGTCCCATCGCCGCGCCGTCCGCCTTGTATTTTCAGCCAAGTTTTCGCGGCTCAGCAGTTTAGGCAAAATGAAAGGATTTGCATCTCTTCTATTAACCTATACTTGTGTTCGCGCTGAGGCAACGTATAATACGAATATTTGCTGTTCCAGCAGATATTTTAGACAGCGAAAAATATTTCAAAAAATGCCTCAGAATTTAATACAGATCCAAAGAAAGATTTTATACGTATTATATAGAAAATTTGACACATAAAATAATAAAAATTTCTTTCAACGTATATTAAAATTTAGTAGTAAAATATATATTTATTTAAATATATTTTAAATTGAAAAATGATTTATGTCTTCGAAATGTTATGTTGGAGGGAGAAGCTTTACGAGTATATATCGCACTAACAGGAAGGCGTATCAATATTTTAGTATCTAAGAATTAGAAGTAACCGAAAGACTTTGAACAACGTGCAGTAAAAAAATCGAACACACTTTGAGCATGTTGTCAGAAAGAATAACGAATGTTTGGAGAAGTTGATGATTACAGGGTTTTTGAAACGAACCAAGAAAGAGACATTTATTCTATGTGATGGACGGATCAAATAAAAGAGTTATCTCTACCCTCTTTAAACACTGATTTTAGCATGTTCCAGGAATGGGAGGGATAGAGAAAAGTTGTGCATCAAATTCTTGATAAAACAAAAGGTGTTCGAGATAAAGCAAGATATTGAATGATGAAAGCAAGATATTGAATGATGAAGAAGATTGCAAATTTATGCCTGTAGACTTTATATCATAGAAAAAATGCGACAAAACAAAAAAAAATAAAATATATATATATATATATATATATATATATATATATATATATATATATATATATATATATATATATATATATATATATATATATATATATATATATATATATATATATATATATATATATATATATATATATATATATATATATATATATATATATATATATATATATATATATATATATATATATATATATATATATATATATATATTCTGTATATGGCGACAATACAGCAACCGATCATGTGTATTAATTGTGGTTTGAAAAATTCTGTAATGGTGATTTAGGAGATCGGTCCTAGAGGGACGAGATGATGATGATTTTGTTGATAAATAATAAAACACGTTAGATCGCAATGCGGAAAGAGAAAGGATTTTTTTTTGTAACGTAGGTATTTATATCTTTTTAGAATGTGCGCGAGAATGCGCTCGCGATATGCCTACGTCTCGTTTCTGTAAATGCAAAACGATTAATTGTTGTATTTAGGTATCATTCAAATACGGAACTGGCGAAACAGCCGTGGTGCGTTCTCTCTCTAGTATGGACTGCGGTCCGCTCGGCTATGGGTTGAATGGCCGGCGTGTGACCTTCGGACTTGTTTACTTAGATTTATTGAGGAATGCGAAGGTCATTTCATCGGTCATTGACCGTATGTATGAACGCCGAGTGGACGACCGCCACAGTGATAAGATTTGAAAATTATGTCCGCTTTGGGATTCCAATTACCACGTATGACGACAAAATCAAGACTTTAATCGAGAATAATCAGCGTTCTATGACACGAGAGATATGGAAGACCACCATACAGAATAAAGAAACATTTAATTTTAAAAAAAAAGGCATTTGAATTTAATCTCACATACGAAACCATTTTTCGGACATCCCAATTGAAATCTAAACTAGCAATTAAAAAATCTATAGTTGGATGCAAATGTATATTTTGAAAGAAGGAAATTTAAATAGTTTGAGAAATCGAAGGAGCAGTAAAATAAGGCATTTTGAAATGGAGAAGGCAAAATAAATGTGTTTTCATTGAAAAGTCTGGCGCTCTGTCATCAGATATTGAAGCACGCTGAAAAAAAGCAACCTACAAAACTTGTTATTGATATATGTAATATATAAAATAGACATAACTCGATTCGATCTCGATTCTAGTTCACACGGTCATGTGAAGGGATTTGTTATTTAATCAAATAGAAATCAGATAAATGTGGGTTTTATTTTATTACTATGGTATTATATACATCCATTTGAAAAGTGCAGAGAGAGTGAGATGCTTACATTATATTATTTTCTACTTTATAAAATAATCATTTTGATATAACTATTGCGGTGTTTTAAATATTTTTTGTACACAAAGGATAGGATATTATTTTTATCAGAAAATATTGTGGCAAAAACTTTACTTAACAATAGTTGCAATAAATATTTCTGCATCAATCCTATAACCTCTTCTCTCTGAAAAGGTACGATAAATGCCATAGCATCTGCAATAAATTACTGCACTACCAATATTTCAACAAGACACAGAGAATATTCAAACGTTACAGCGACACCATAACTTTGTCAAAGTGAAGGTTCTATCTCGATCGTAAGGTTGATTCTATTACCCAGACAAAAAAAGGGTTATGAATTCGTATTCTTCATAATTTTTTAAACGAAATTTTTGGCGATATATGTTCTCTGTGATTAAATTGTCGACAGCCGTAGTATAATAAAAAATATTCATGTTTTGCAAGCGACCACCCTAGGTTCGATTCCTGGCGGATTAATTTTTGGACTGAATTTACTTTTAGACTGTTTGGCATCTGAATGTATGTTTTTTGTAGCTTGTATGTTATTTATAATAAATTATTGAATGAATAAATGTCCAATGCCTGTTGTGAGTTAAATAGAAGGCACAAAATGAAATAGGCAATGAGGGTACTTGACGTTGGTGCCACCGTAGATATGTAACTATATAGTCAATTTGTAATGGAAATATCCTGTTGCATATAGAACAACGAGCCTCAATACTTGCAGCTTGTCTCCTTTCTCCATTATATCCCTGATAACTGTCATCAGCTGTACGCCACTTGGTTCTATCTGCTGCTGTGTACTTCCAGTTAGACTGAGCATTAATGTTTTAAGCGTCTCATGCAGTACGTCCTTAAATCACTTGCGCTGACCACTGTGTTTCTTTTTGCCCTCCGGCAGCTCGCCATAGAAGACATTTCTTGGAGAGTCTGTACTCAGGCGTAAGAGCGACGTGTCCAGACCAACGCAGGCGTACACACAACACCAGGATCTCGATGCTACAGCAGTTCGCTTGTCTCAATACTTCGTCTCAATACGTCTATATTACCATTGAATTTTCATTATCTCTCGACATTTTTCGAGTGTCTTAATACTCGTTTATAATCTGCAGGAAACCCATAATAAATTTTTATAGCACTTTTAACCCTTCCTTCCTGTGATGTGTAACAAGTACACATTGCTTCTAAACACTTAAATATAAATAAAATAAATACTGGGTTCAGATTTTAGGTATTCCTCCATAATAAATTTATCTCAGTTCGCAGTTGTTTCTTCCTTCGAGGTATACATACACAGTGTTAGTGTTCCAAGTTCCGTCTCAGTAGCTCGTGGGCATCCATACGAGGTGGTCTCTGTGCCCGTTTAGTGAACATGTTTTTTCATGTTCTCGTCGCCAATTAAATTTAAATTATTATCACTTTTGACTTCAAATTTAATTAATTTAAGCGATTGGCTATGAATATTCTTATTTTTCTGATTTCAAATCGATTATTTTTACATGTGTATTGATGTGTAATGAATCACCGGAACGCGCGATTTTTTTAGCACCGAAAAAAAATAATTTTTGGATGCAGAAGATTAAAAAACTTAACAAAAGGCTACAGCAGATTCAGGAAGCCGATCGTTTTATAACTTTGATATCAAATAATCATTCTCGGTCACAAGGGATTATATATCGTATCGTGTTCGTGATTGAAACGTTTCTCTCATAAACTTGGGAAAACGAATAAGTTGTTTATAAATTAATCACTATTCATTATATGTAAAGCTTACTGAATTTCGAAGTAAGAAAATTTATTTCCGACGAAAATGTCTTAAATGACTCGCATATTTTTTCCCTTGTTCTTCAGATTTTAATATGTTTCAAATATTTATTGTCAGTTACAATTTATTATTATTTCTTAAAAATTAGAACGGATGGTCGAAAAGATAAATTCATGTTTTCCCTTTTGTTATTTAACAATGTTACTAGATTGTTAAATTGTACGGAATTCAATATCGTTCGATAAAAACAGTGGCAGAGTTTCGTCGTACAAAAACGTTCTCTCTTTTGTTTTCATAATATGTAGGTAATCCACCCAAATTACTCGTAGTATGATTTGTGCCACCAAATTAAAGTCACTTTGCAATTATATCAGTCAAAATAACAAAACAATTTTAAAAAATTACCCTTTTTATAAAATTTAAAGATTCAACTAATTATGTTTCAAAAAATTTACAATCGATCTTTAAGTGGAAAGGTTCCACGAATAAAGAAGAAACGCAACATTTATTATGTTGCGTTCCTTCTGTAACGATATGGATTTTAATAAATTAATCTGTTTTGTGAAAGACAACCGAAAAATTCATGGTCTATAGTTTCATACCTGACCCTCGAACACGAACCTCAGGCTGCTCATCGTCAGGCGATGATAAAAATGAAAATAATACGATGAAGAAGCTAAATGAACCAGAGGAGCCCACAGCCACAGTGCCTCACGGTGTTAGGACAGAAGTTTAAAAAAAAAAGACTAATTCGTGGCACTTTGCACAGTGAAATGAACATTAATAAGTTTGATTTTTATCATTGCTATCCTATTCATCGTGCAACGACTGAAGAGGATTAAGAAATATACTTAAAAAAATTGGATGCTACCGGCTCATTCAAAGTGTCGAAATTGAAATTCCGCGATGACTACTCGTCATTCAAGATCGGAATAGAGGTAAGCAAGACTGAATCAATTTTGACTCCAAGTAATTGACCCCGAAAAACCTTTTTAAAAAAATGGATTACCAATTTGGAGGCTCCTAAACTACCGAGCCATTACTGAAAGAACGGGAAAGAAAAGCGGAATACTTCGTCTCTCACAAAACTTAATGTGTACTATCAAAATGTGCGCGGCTTGAAAACAAAGACGATAGATTTTTCAATAATGTTGCTGCTTCCAATCACTCTCTGATTGCACTTACCGAGACGTGGTTGGACGCCTCTGTCTATAGCCGTGAGCTTTTTGATAGTAATTATTTAATATTCCGACGCGATCGACCGCTCGACTCGACCGCTGATGGAGTCTCCGCCAACCGTGGTGGCGGCGTGTTACTTGGATTGAGAAACTCTGATTCGGTTCTTGCTGAGCGAGTTTCATTCCTAGAAACGGGTAATGAAGATTTCTGGGTCGAAATCACTGTAAATAGTTTTTTTAGTAATATTTGTATGCGTTGTTTATTTCCCTCCAAACACAACTGAGGAGACGCTCTTCTGTACCAACATTTTAGCTCATGTAAATTACATACGAGATAGAAAAGTAGTAATTCTTGGCGATTTTAACTTAAATAGCGCTATAGGGGCACGTGGATTCAAAACGAACTTTAGTGTGTTTCAATTGCCTACAGTTTGTTACAATTTAATAATATCAATAATTTTAACGACAGGCTTCTAGATTTAATATATTCAAATATTAGCACCAAGGTGCAACACGCCCCTTTTCATCTCGTACCAGAAGATCTTCATCACCCGGCACTAGAATTCGATCTCACAGTCTTCTTGATCAAGGATAAAATAAATGCATCTCCAAAAAAATTTCAGAATCCAGTGTTTAAAAAATGGCGATTTGACAAAGGAGATTTCCATTCCTTATATTTGAAGACAAAGGATATTAACTGGGATCCCTTATATTCAATTTTGGACGTGAACGAGGCGGTAGCATATTTGTATCAACGTGTTTATTGTGTATTTGATGAGTGCTTTCCCGTAAAACCTAAAGAGCTACGTTAGTGGCAATACCCGAGGTGGTTCACAAGTGAAATTGTTAGGAATATTAGACTTAAAGATTCTCTTCACAGAAAATGGAAGCACTCTTGTCGTCTGAGTGAATACGATGCGTTCAAAAGTGCTCGCGCTCAGCTCAAACATAACATTCGCACGGCTTATAAGGACTTCATAAGTAACTTAGAATGTCGAATTGTACGTAAACCAAAACTATTTTGGAATCATATTAAATCCATGCGTAACGATTCTCCAGTTTTTAATGTTATGAATTGGGATGGGAATCAAATAACTGGTCCAGAAATATCTTCTGCATTCGCAAATTATTTTTCAACAGTTTATTGTAGAAACTCCGAGGCAATTTGTTTTTGATGAACACCATACTTCCTCGAGATTTAACCTAAGCATTATTACATTTGATATACTCAAACAAATAAAGTTGATGAAAAACACTAAAACAGTTGGGCCGGACGGAGTACCTACATTCTTCCTTAAGGGCTGTAGTGAATCGCTTTCTGCACCTCTTGCTTACATATTTAATCTTGTCTTCCGAGTCCATATTTATCCAAGTGAATGGAAAAAGACTCGAATTATTCCCATATTTAAAAATGGTTCTAAGGACGATGTAACCAACTACAGACCTATTGCCATACTTTATTCAATAGCTAAGCTCCTAGAAATGTTTATGGATCGCACACTAAGGTCGTTAGTGGACCATAGTGGACTACAAAGATTAGCGTTAAATGCCTGTTGGAAGGGCCTTAACTCTTTTGAACGGGACTGCTTCGGATATTGACATATTTCATATCACATTACCAAAAGCAAAAGTAAATTTTCTTCTAAGACTGAAAGCTCATTCTAAGACGCGCGTTAGAAAGCACTCATCACTCAGTGAATATGTGTGTATCATATGTTTGTGTGTATACTCGTATATGTATGCATATACATTATTTTTTATTTTATATAATTTTTTATTTTATTCTACGAGTATGTAATTTTTCTTTATTTTTTATGTCTTGTATTTTTCAAAGTAATTGGGCTAAGCCTGTTTTGAAAAAAAAAAATCATCCAGACCACACTCATAGCCAGGATTCTCTACAATACTCATTCTGTAATAGTGACTAGCCACCAAGCAGTGGCCCACCCACAAACGAACCATGACTGACACTTTCATATTGTTAATTCTTATCATATTTAACAAAAATTTAAAAGGGATAAATTGTTGAATTGGTTTATATTTAAATTTATATCTGTTATATCCCAATCTAACGCCCATCGATGCCAAAAAATCATGTTTAATTTTATTTAAAAGATCAGTTTTTTTTATCCACTTTGCACGGATTTCTCCTGTTACACAAATAGGATATGCTTCTTGCGTTAGCTTATTCGTTGGGAAGAATATCAACCTAGATTCTTCTCATACTGCTAGGCGGTACCGAGAATATATCAACAGTGTCATTCTGTTGGTTCAATATCTCGCGTGACTGAGTATTTAGCCATGATATTCGTCCTATAAGTTGGTATGTAGAACAGAGGGTGATTCCTTGACGGCTATATTTATTAGGTACACATAAGCTTAGTGCTTCTAGAATCTACGGTAAAGATCCCCAACGCCCTGTATGCCAGTCCAATCACGTATATTGCGGAGCCAGGAGATTTGCCTCCTGCCAACACCTCTTCGGCCTTATATTTTGCTTTGGATGATCAGGTGCAGCAATTTGTATTTTGCTCCTCTAAGTACATGACCCAATTAGGATACCTTTCGGATTTTAATATTAGTCAGCAACTCTGTATCAACATTGGCTCTTGGAATAACCCTTGTGTTGCTGGCCATATCCGTCAGGTTACATAATTTTAATATTTAATATAATTTTTTTCTAATATAAAATGAACTTAAATGGTATAGTTGTTAAAATTAATTTAACATTCATTTAGGCTGTACCCATATTTTAATTCGTTTCCTTTATGTTAATATGTTTAATGTCTAATTTCCATTATTTCATGTAATGCGAGAACATAATATTTTTTTTTCTTAGTGTTTAAATTTTAAATATTCGTATCACTATTATATATTTCTCTTTGAGTATATAATACCGGTGTTTGATGGATGAACGGTAAAAAACACAAGAAAAAAGAATTTTTTTTTTTGCGATTCATCTATCTCGACTTCGTAACAATCTTCCTAGGTCATCAGATAAGTTTATTCAGTACTTTTTTTTTAAATCTAAAAAATCATTATTTGTCTCAAATTATTCCTCGTCATAACTCCTATACAATTCTGATCCTAATCCCTATTTTCCTTAAGATGTATTTTTTGTTTTACGAGTAAATATTGTAACTTTTACTCAAAGATTACTATGTTAAAGACACGATCACGCCGAACAGCGAGAAGAAAACCTACACCACCACCTCCTCGCTTGGACCGTGAAGTTCTATGAAAGTCAACAAAACCACAGCAATCCTTTAGTTGCTGCCCTGGGGGTTTACGAGAGTAAATCCGATCTACCCATCCGTTATAAGTCCACCTACAGTATTAGCTGGGACGACCAAGGTCTGAGTGAATGTGATGGAATACAAGTAGCCTGAACGAGTGGACTTGTTCTTGCTAAATAATTAGTTGTAAGAGTTGTTATCTAGTTATACGTAGTATGTAGGTGTTAATTATTTCTAAGAAATCATATTTTATTTATTTATTTTTATTTATACACATGACAAGAAATATACACAATTTGAGAAAAACAACAGATAATTTGATTTGGACTTACAAGTTTAATGGATCTGGGTTTGTTGCCTTTCATTTGTCGTATCCCCAGTAAACTAGGTTTTTGCCTGTATCTCACTGAGGATATTTAGCATGAGAAAAATAATTCGATACTTCTTTCCGATTTTTGATTACACAAAAACAAAACCCAGTTGCACGCTCTCATCAACCTGACAGTGACACTCAACTACAACTGGAAACATCTTGCGAAATTCAACTGCTCACACATCATCACTCCAGAAATACCAAAAATATTCATCCCACACTATACCGCACATAATCATAAGAATAAAAAAAAAAAAAAAAAATACACAGAAACACAAATACAAAAACAACCAAAATTAAAACAACAAGAAGAAACCCACACTCACGAGCTGAAAGCCCAAGTACTCAAAATCCTGTCGCAATAACAACCACGCTCCGATCGACTGTCTAAATGGTTTTCCTACCTTTACCTTTATTGAAGTCGGCACGCCATTGTATGTAATGGGAGCCAAATAAGCATATTGTCTTTGGGCAAAAGAGGTTTTAACTCTAGGGATGGTGAACATTTCATTAGTTGCCATGCGTGTCATGTGTGTCTGCTGAGTCTGCATCTTCCCTTCCTCTCGATGGTAGTGCCAGAGAATGGATTTGAGATGTAAATTGGCTATGTTCAGGACCTGATACTCTCTGAAAAGCTCCGCCGTGGGATACCGAGCAGGAAGTTTTTTATAAACTTATATAATAAGTTTATAAAAAATAAAAGTAAAATGACATGTTGAAAATAAAATTAAGTAAGTTCATAAATTAAAATATATAAATAAGATTAATTAAGTAATAAATTTGTATATAGGTATAGCCTTGAAAAATATTTGTACACTATATTACTTTGTTTAATAATAAATAAAAATACACGGTCACAAATACCAATAATAATAATATTTTAAAGCTGCTTGATTGAAATAAATTCCATTTCTAAAAAAAATAGAAAAAGAAAACAAATTAATAGCCAAACCCTCAAAAGGACAAAATTACGTACATTTTATGAAACAGAAATTTTCTTTTCATTTGATTTCAAAAGATAAAACATTTTTTTACAAATTGCTGCTCATTTTAGAATGTTTAAAATAAAATATATTATTACAACCATATTAAATTTCTGTTAGCTGGGACGAATCGTATCAAAAGTCCTTTATGAATAAAAAAAAAACGCTTTGATATGGATCAAGATTGTCCAGCGTTTTATCTAGAGAATTTTGAGAATATGTCTGCAGACCCATATCTCAAAAGTGTAGATCATACTTGATACTTCCTGGTTCAATGTCCTTGCCTCCATTCCATAGGAAAGAGTTAGAAAAATATAGTAACAAACGATTCGCAGATGAAGATGCTTTTTAACGAGATGAAGATAAAAAAAAAAAACTTGATTTAAAACAACCTGTATGTGCTGTGAGTGTATTAAATAATTTAGTAAATGCGCCAAGAATATGGTACTCGTACGTGTTCCACAAACTGATGACCTTATTTTGGACTGGGGACATAACTTATATTATGCATGTACTTCAAAATGTGGTCATTGAGTTGGGAGCACGTTTCTTGCCCTGGCTTTGATGTGTATACCCTTTTTAGTTGAAACCCTTGTGCTACTGCATGGAATAAAGAAAATGAAATTGGATAAGTCAAGAGTTATTTTTGTTCTTTATAAAATGTAACAAATTCAAAAAACTCATGGATGAGTCTTACCAGAAATACCTACACCAGCACTCTATAGGTCACGAACATCATGTCATGGATGGAGAAGAAGAGAATGGAATAAGTTAAGTAAAGAGGGAAGAAAATATGTATTACAGAAATTACAATAACATAATTTTTTTATCAAAATTTATTATTTTGTTTATTTTATTCTCTTTGTGTAATTTAATAATATAATTTATGTTGAGTTCAGTGTCAAAAATATTTTTTGTAAATACAAATAGACTATTTAATCTCCATGCAACATCAAGTTAATGGGGTACAACTAAAAGTGCAGACAATTTCAAAAACTTGGAAACTCTGTTGACACCTGATGGGCTTCAAGATGGTGAACTCGAACGCAGAATAGAAGCAGCATCTAGTGTCTATAGTTTGGTATTGACAAAGTTCAAGCTTTCATGCGAAACTAAAATACAAGTCTTAACATATGTAAACAAACTAATGTTAGATATATTATGGGTATGAATTTTGCACATTTATGCAGGCCGATGCTAAGCTGGGAGTACTCGAAATTTGGATTCGTCGGAGAATGCTCAGAATTTCTTGTTATCGTCATATCTCAAACACCAAGGTACTACACCGAGCAGGAGTGGAACGAGAGCTCTTAAATATAATAAAATACCGAAAAATTGTTTATTTGAGTCATATTGGGAGCTTAAAAACACCACTTTCTAAAATTAATATTGATGAGCAAAATCGAGACTTTATGCAGAGGGCGCCTGTCAGAGTTACGCATTGTTCGCTAATGGCCATATATTCAAATAGTTGAGGAATTATTTCGTGCCGCTAAAGAGAGAAATATTTTCTTAAGGGTGATTGCCAACGTCAAAAGGACCTGACACGGCATATGAAGAAGAAGGTTGGATATTTACTAAAAGGACATGGTTACGAATATAAGCAGCTAAAACTAACGATCGCTTTGGAACCTTGAAAGTTACGTTAAGAGATAAACGTCGGAATACGCATATCCAGACTGGGCAGATCTTCTGTACAGAGACTAGGTGTTAAGTATGGATTAAATAAAATCTTGCTAAATTGCTTGGGACATACTCGTATGTTAAGAATGGAAGATAAACGCGTTCAGATATACTATAACAAAGCCTAGAGCGTAACGGAAGACATACCATGACAAAGCCTTAGGCGTAAAAGCGACACATGCATATACCTCCTATCTCGAGGCTCTCCTTTGGCGAAAAACCCTCGATTCGTAAAACAAAATAACAAGGCTTTGAATGGTTTCATCGAATCTATGAATCCAAAAGAAATATTTTAATGCAAAGTGATTATTTTTCTTTATTTGGCTATTTATCACTTTTATATTTTATTTTCTTTGCTTTGTTACAAATCATGAATCGTCTCATAATATTTAATTTACACATTCACAAAGTTACTATTTTATATTATAGATAACCTTTCTATTCTTGATGTGGAGTGATCGAAGAGTCCTTAGAAAAACCAAGACTAGATTGCTTCAAGTCCTCGGTTTCTACATTTTATATAACGTGCAAAAACCCAGACATTTAAGGTGAGCAATTCACAAAGAATTGATGATGCCTTTGAGATGTGGCGTTGGAGGTGGCTCTTACGCATTCTACAAGTATGAACTACTAGAAAAATCAATCGATCGACTATTGAAGAGCTCGGGTTTGAGACGGGTTCTTCTGTGCTTTGTGCAAGAAGAATGTTCCGATACTTTTGACACATAGCGCGGGGAAAAGACAACAGCCTTGAGCAGTCAAGCGCACCCGTCCGATGCAGTGAAAAGATCAATAAATTATCGTGATTGACAAATGAAGAGGTGCTAGATAGAACAGGACATGTTTGTGCTGGCGCATGATGGACATGGTGATCACGATCCTCGTAATTGAGACGACCAAGAAAAATGGCTTCACACGACAATTTTCACACAATGAGAATTATGAAAATATAAACTAGTAAAGACGAAAAAATGGTGAGAAATAAAATTAAATAAACTAAATGAATTTATTAAGCAAACTCAAAAATGTGCTTCTTTCATAAAAATATGTAATAACTGGGGCGTAGAAGGGGATGTCGCTGTAGAATAAGATAAAACGCAGAGTAAACGCCATGATAAGCTTTCAATCGAAATGACAATTTAGCGTTCAGTACTGAAAGAGGCTAAGCATATTCATTACATCGTATAAGTTGATAGCAGGGCCCGCCACAGCAATAAGGCAGCATGTGTACGCCACAACAACTGCTTAATGATTTTTTTATCATTTCGATAAGGCTTGTGATGTGGTCTAAATCATCGAGAGGGCATTCGGGTTCTAATCAACATAGGTTTATATTTTTATAGCTCATAATTTACTTGGAATAAATTCGAAGAGTTCTATGTTTTGACTGAGTTATGAAGAGTCTACATGAGTCCCTGACTTTGAATGGGAAACCCGAGGACTGGGGTACGACACTCAATATCGTGGAAGGTTGAGATATTCGAGTAGATATCTGTTCTCAGACTAACGGCGCAGCACTATTTTAATATGTAAGAATCAATCTGAAATCCGCAACCTTCAGGTGGAGAATAACCAATAGCTACAGTACTAAATACGAGAGTATATATGAAAGTTATCTGTTTATTTATTTTTTCAAAACAGGCTTAGCCCAATCACTTTGAAAAATACAAGACATATTAAAAAAGAAGAAAAATTACATAGAAAGAAATAAAAAATTATATAAAATAAAAATAATGTATATGCATACATACGAGTTTTTTTTGCTGTTCCGAATTTACTTTTGCTGTTCTCAAGCTTACATATTTAAATGTATAAAAAAACAGTCAATGGGTTGTGAAAATACGCCAGCGTGAGCAAACGACTTAGAAAGACCCTACGTTAGTGACATCTGAGAAAAGAAATGTACGTCAGTTATCTTCATAAGATAACATGGCATGTGTGGAGGTGCAAGTGATGATGAAATAGTGCTGAAATCCTCGATGATGTAGCCCAACAAGAATTCTAACCATCGATGTAATGAGTTTTCTTCTTATTTCAAACATAACCTAAATTTGGTTTTCTTAGCACTCTTATCTACAGTATTGAAACCTGACCAACGTATAGATCAGGAGAAGTGGGTAGATTGCAGTTCGTGCAAGACAGCTTACCAATGAGGAAGTCTTTAATCCGATTGGTATGTCATCAACTGTAGCGCTCCTAAAAGAAAAGACGCTGCGCTGGCTTAGACATCTATATCGAATGGATAACAGTTGGTTACCAAAGGACATACTCGATGGTAAAATATGCAAAGCCAAAAGATTCCACAGTAGACAGCGCTTAAGTTATAAGAATGTCTGTAAAATAACATAACTACTTATAATGTGGATTTCGAACTGTGGAAAGATTACGCCAAGATCTGAAATGAATACACCTGGACCAAGATTCAATTTGGGTTTGCTGGTGTTGCCATGTCTGTGAATCGAGAAGTGGTCTCTAAAGTCGTCACAAAAGGTGCTGATACTCTCAAAAATAATTTATTTTTTAAGTCACTGCACATCCACCGTCTTTTAAAACAGACAGACGCCAACAACAATCTTAGATGTTATGATGAATAAACTTATGTTATTACTTAAAAAATGTTGACTTTTCGAAAGACATTGTTTTTTATTTATTTAATTTTCATAAACCAGTATACTCGTACTTTCAGTGGTAGAAGAAGATCAAAGAAAGTTTTGTTGAATCAAGCGAATGATATTTTGAAAGAAGGAAATGTGAAAAGTCAAAGAAAATGTAAATTTTGTATGAGGTGTATGGATGCAGAAAAGGGAAAATGTGTGTGTCGCGAGAGAAAAGTCTAGCGTTCTTTCATTTCTGATTACGCCGACAGGGAAATGGTGTGATGGTATATATTTATAAACTATAAACTTCGTTCTCAAATATTTAAAATTATATTGTATATTTCTAGTTTAAATTTAGTCCTAAAAATCCACTTCATACTACGACCCCAAACTAACTTAAATATTTTTTGCTGTTTGAATAATAGTTAACTTTTTGCGTGTATACGGCCAAATAAGCTACCTATGTTAGTTCCACACATTGAACACAAGATTTAGTCGCTCCTGAGAGGTAGGTCCGTGCGATAGTACGTATTATTTCAGGCCTAGTACTCGGGCGGGAATTAATTTGCATGTTACTTCGTCATGGACGGAACCCCGCGCCCGACCCATCCCTCGCGAGACAGCGCTCCGCGGTAATTGCTGAAGGATGATTTATTGCCGAGCGCAACTAGACAAGTTTGTGCCTATTCTGCGGCTTAAACACTGCGTTGGCAACAATCCACCGAGCTCTAACCGGAATCTTTTGTTGTGACCTCCAATCTCCTGCTGTCTCACAAACTCTCCGATTCATATCCAGAATTACATTATATTGTGTTATACTTTTGTTATATACGATATTAACAATTTCTACTTATCAACCAGAAATATCATTAAAATACTTTAGGTGAAACTAAACTAACTAATCTAGAAAATATTTTTAAAAATGTAGGTACCAATGATGATTGAAACTGTCACCCTCGGGCTGAAGGACGGGATCTTACCGAGATCAAAGAATCACTTGCTACAATCAGAGATCTTTTCTGTCTCGAAATTTTCGATAACTGTATTATTTGATGAGGAATAATATTCTATTTTATACCCGAAATCCCCGTAATTTCCTGCTGATTCTGAAAATCTAAGATTATGATTCGATATATAATATAATAATTTATGTAATTGGAGAATTCCTTGAGTACGTAAAAATCTGCTGCAACAAACACAAAAACAACAACAAAAAATAAGTGATCCCCTTTTTAAATAATAATTCTTCTTTCGTGTTCCAAAAATACCTTGCTGTAGCCAAGAATTTTATCAAGTGAACATATGGCTTCTGGTATATCCTGAAGTCCATTAATGTGTTGCCTTTTTCTTCTTAATATAACCAGTAACTTTCTTTAGCAACAATGCAACTAATACACATTAATAATTATGTGGTCGTTGGCAGCTATATTTTACCCATCTTAACTGTTTTCTATCCCATAATAGCGGATATGGAAAACAAAAATATAAAGCGATATCTTGTTTATAGTTAAGGCATTAACGTTGTGGAGGTTTAAAGACATTGTAATTTATTTTTATCAAACACTGTTTATTCCACTTTTTTGTAACGGTATAACCCTACCGGTTTCAAGGCTTTCACCTCATCTTCAGGGGAGCACAAACAAGACTTGTTTGTGCTCCCCTGAAGATGAAGTGAAAACCTTAAAACCGTTAGGGTTATACCGTTACAAAAAAGTGGAATAAACAGTGTTTGATAAAAATAAATTACAATAAAGCGATATCATTCTGTCAATTGGGCAAACTGAATACATATGTAGAGACGGGAATATTACTTAGTAAAACTAGTCAAACATTAATTTCATGTTTTTCTGCATGGTGCCGAAACATAAGTATCGAGAAATAAAGGAAAGCAAGAAGAAAGACGCATTGGGGATTGATACTAATGACGTATTCGTATATTGAATATACCTTGAAATAAATCCATAAATTCTGGAAGAATTACAAATTGAACAACGATTGTCTTCGTTTATACAACTGCATATTATCAGGTACGTCGGCCATATTATCAAACGGGAAAGATAAAATGAAGAGACTGATTATCCAAGAAACAATATATAAGTCCGAATCATGAGACAGATCGCTGACGAGATGAACAGAACTATTAAAGAATGCTACCAACAGCTCAATCCAAGAGCGTACTAGAAATGCTACTGACCGTGAATAATGAAGAAGTATTGTTATTTCTGCAGTGCAGTTAATTTGCTTGGAAGATCAAGTTCAACTATCATGACTACTCTGGTATAAGCATAACGAACAAGATGTATTTTCTTTACCCATAATTTCCAACAATGATAGAGAATTTCATGTTTTAAGTAAAAAACTGCTCCTAAAATCAATAGGATAGCGAGGTAAGGAAAATATATTTTTAAAATTTATAGAAAACATTCACATGCCAACCGGTTTATTTTGTATATTTAAACTTAATAGACTATAGATAAAGCGAGATATTACAAAAAATATTCAAATGTATCGTCTTGTCTTTATTCTCATACAATGTGTGCTAACCCCATAATAGATTCAAGACCGTAGCGAGAATGTCGTAGGTAATTACCGTGAAATTGCTACAAAAAAATTGCAAACATTTACGATATAAAAAAATACATAATTTACATTACGTCTTTTCTCAAAGGGTACTATTTACACTTCTGTTAAGCACACTTCAACATGTTGAAAATGAAAAATCCTATCAATCGAAAATATATTAAAAAAAACGAACTTCAATTAAATTCATAGCCTCTTGATGGAAAACAAGTGTTCAACTTATTAGGCTACAGAGGTCGAGTAACATACGTATGATGCAACAGTTGTTGTCGTCGCCGTAATATATATTAATAATAATAACCCTAACCATTCCAACGATAACTTTGAATTGCTCTTCCAAGTCGATCATGCGATCTTCTGTGAGAGAAAAGCCTAATCCTAGACACGCAATCCCTCTCGCAGGTGTCACGACATACGAGTATTCGTATATTACCCACTGAGCTACCTGATCACACTGAGACATATTTACACCACGTTAACCTTTTTTCATAAGTCTAACTGTTAAGACACCCTGCTCGAAAACAGAGTTCTCCACTTCCATGATCTTGACATGACAGGGAGTATGATGTGAAAATGCATCAGCGTGATCATACGGCTTAGCAAAGTCCATATGTCAATGATATCTGCGGAAGGAAGTACACATCCATTATCTCATATCTATTTATTTATCAATAAACGGTTCAATGCACTTTACAATAAAAAACAGTAAAAATAGTAATAAATGTTTCATATATTGCAAAAGAGGAATATAAAAAAACAATTACAATAAAAATAAATGCAAAGAAACAATCATAACAAAAAATCAAACAATACATAAGCATGCAAGTAAATACACACTCTCACAACAATGCTAAATTATATTATATGAGTCACCATCACAATATATGAGTCACCAACACCATTCAAAGGTGGACAGCCCGCACTGCATCAAACTCACCGTTACTTTTGACATCAATTGATAGGGAGAATATAGATGCGTTCAAACAAAAACTTATACTCGTATGTGCATACCATTAACCCAATCAAAAGACAAACTCTGCGAAAAAGGAGGCGATCCTTTATTTTGAGCTCGGCTAAGATAGACCACTTGTTCTTATGTCTGACCATGGTATCCGGAGCATTCTGCACCAACACCACATTTCAAAGGCATCGATCCGTCGTCTTTCCGATTCTCCTAGTTTTAATACCATACAAAAATATTGAGGTCAGTGTTAGGACAAGCCTCATTTTCGTGGTTTTTTTTGTAATGTTGCGGTCTTTCCATATTTTCAAAAGACGTCTCATAGCAGTTTTGGCCATTCCGATTCTTCTTCGAACCTCCACCTCGCTACCTCCAGTGTCGCTCAGACTAGAAATTAGGTAGTTATAATAATATGTGCTTTTAAAACTTGAGCTGATTCATACAACGAAGGAATTCCATAGAACATCAGAATTTAAAGTCTTGCGATATTTCATAAGGAAGTCACTGAGATACAGATTGAGCAATTTATAAATAAGTAGAATGTGTAGAATCGAAAACATCGTAAAACGGGAAAGACAGAGAAGATGTAATTGTCGAGATCACGTTTAGAGAATGAATGATACCGTGATTCCTCACATAGTTTTTAATGATCACTCCGCAGGAAGTCAGCTATCAGGCCAACTGAGAGATAAAGAAAAAAAAAGATCAAGAATGTACCACAAAAAGAAAAAAACGTCAGAATTTAGGCAATCGTTTCAAATAGTAAATGTTAAGCTCACGTTTGATATCGGACTGTTACAAACTACTCGGTATTGTAATGAGAATATCAAGAGAATTTAACAGCACCGATATCCTCCGAAACTTATATAATTATCTAATTAGAACCAAATTAGAATATGCATCTACGGTTTGGGCTCCTCACCAGCTCAAATATAAAAACAATATAGAACAAATACAAAAAAAATCCTCAGATATCTATGGTACAGAACAAAGGGCGATTACCCAAAATATGCTCACCATGCCGAACTTCTCACGGTGTGTAACTATAGAAGCCTTGAAACAAGAAGGCAAGAATCCATTGCGATATTCCTAATAAAGGTTTTCCAAGGTTCCTTTAACTGTCCCGCGATTCTAGAAGCACTAAGTTTATATGAACCCAATAAATATATCCGTGCTAGGAATCACCCTCTGTTCTACATACCAACTTACAGGACGAATATCATGGCTAAACACTCAGTCACGCGTGGTATAGAGATATTGAACCAACTGAATGGCACGGTTGATATATTCTCGGTACCGTCTAGCAGTATGAGAAGAATCCTGGCTGATATTCTTTCTAACGAATAAGCTAACGCTAGAAGCAAACCCTCTTTGTGTAACAGGAGAAATCCGTGCAAAGTGGATAAAAAAAAAAAATAATAATATCTTCTAATGAGGCTTTGCATATTTGTTTAAAATAGTTGCTTATGTTGATTCTGTCAAAATTGTCCTTTGTGGAGTGCTACATCACACTCCTTAGATATGTAGCGAGTCTCACTTCTTTACTTGTGCTTAATGCATACCCTGTAAGTACTGCAAAGATTTTTTTTTCAGTTGGTGGAATATATATAAACACATGTTTAGCCATGCTCTTTGACAACTTGTTTGAGGCATCCTGCAAATTGATTATTCCATTTAAACCCTGAGATTTAAGTTGCTCTCCAGATTCATATGTCAAAATCTTCAAGTTCTGACATTTCATTACTTCTTAAAATAATAATAAGACATAAAGTAACAATGGCAGATAATGATTTTTTTTAAAGATATAACTTTGTCGTTTAAAATATATAACTTTGCCGTTTAAAAGATATAACTTTGCCGTTTAAAAGTTACATATATTGTAAAATAAATATCAAATACTTTCAAAATATATGCAAAGGTTTTTTATTTACTTCCGTCATTATTAACGAATTATTGATATTTGTTTATTTCACTAATTATAATGATCCTGTAACACCTGTTTCTACCTCCTATCGCGAGACATCGGGCGGAATGTTTCCGATTTGTACGAGAGTGAAGCTTAGGTCCAAATGACGTCATGCTTCATCGGAAATGTGGTTACTGTGCCGAAGGGAAATTTCAATGAGAGGTGAAACCTTTTGCATTTTTTGGTTATTCATTACTGATTTATTTTTTTAATATTGGTGTACACATACGAGTATGTATCTCTAAAATTTCTAAATTCACAATTTTGTATAACTATTGTAACGTTTTACGTGGTAAATTATAACTATACTTTATTGAAAATTATGGGTTGTGTCTATATACGGTGTTCTAATTATTAAGATTGATGCATATTAAAATCTTGTACATCGTTCATTCGTTCTTGATAGAGTAAAAAAGAACGCCA
>CATKWJ010000357.1:0-39713 GCA_949825065.1 Odontocerum albicorne | reverse complement strand
AATCGAACATACCCAATAAAACTTAATTATAGCTTAAAATAATTATTCCGTTGAAAACCCCTTCACGCTTAGTTACCACCGACAATACCTGTTCGAGACAACTCCGCCGGTGTTCTGGATTAGAGTCATGGCGGAATACCCTGAGATTGCCACCACAGCACTAAAATCCCTATTGCCATTTCCGACATCCTATCTATGTGAAGCGGGGATTTCTGCAGTGACAGCAACCAAAACAAAACAAAGAAATAAACTGGACATAAGCAAGACACTTCGGGTGTCACAATCTCCTACTCGTATTACCCCCAGATGGAACCATCTCGTTTCAATGAAGCAAGCTCAGGGCTCTCATTGATTTAGCATTAAGTTAAAATATTAAATCTGTTTTTATTCATTTTTAAGGGGTTACTGTATTTTATTTTGAAGGCATGTTTCAACACGATTCAATTAAAAATATTAAATCAAAACACATAAAACTTCAACATCAAAACTTAAAGAAAATAGATAAATAACTTTCAAGTTAATATATCTGCAAGATATCAGAATAACATTAAAATCCCGATATTAAACCCTAAGCATTCTCAATTTTTTTTTCTCTATCTTGGTAAAAATACTGTCAACCATCCGTTGAACCTTAAAAATATTGAAAATATCCATGAATCCAAAAGAATCCTAAAAAATTATCTGAAACTTAATAATCCTTCATTGTTATTATATATTTTTTTTTTCATTTTTCCCACAAACCTTGTGTTTTCTCTACTATTATTTGTCACTATAACTTATGTACCACAGTTGTAAATTTTATTATTATATTGTTTATTGTACAAATATATTGTTATTAAATTTAAAAAAAAAACTACATTCAATGTGTACCCCCCCCCCCCCCCCCCCCCCCCCCCCCCCAGTGGGCCGCGGTAAAATTATGAAACGTTGACCGGTCCGCGGCGACAAAAAGGTTGGGGACCACTGATATAAGGGAGAATAAGTCTTTAGGATTTATCGTCATCTAAGACAAAATACAGATGGACAATGTCATATTGTTTCGTAAATTGTAATTTTTTGGGGACCACTGTGCTAAGATACTACTATTGCAGACTATTGAACCTATTGCAGAGGGTCTCATGTCGCAAGTTCATGAAAACTTCAATGCACTTTCATCGATCATGACAAAATGACTACCCTCTTCCCACTAACCTGTGTTAAATAGTTTATATGTATGTTTATTTATTATTGACGTATAGAAATGGTAGATGACCTACCTACAGATACCATAAAACGAGAAATATCATTTTCTTTCACACACATATGAAATCTATCTGATTCTCGTGGCCAGTGCCAGAATGTTTTTTTTATTATCCCCACTTCCTACAAAGTACATACAAGAATTAGACTAATCTTGATTTTGAGAGATTCGTAGAGTAAAATTTGAATTAATTATATTTTCATGAAACAACGTTTTACTTTCATGTACATAAACTTAAGTCAATATTTGCACTTTTCTTGCATAATAGATAAAAAATATTTTATTAAAAAAATGTGATTGGTTCAATTTTGATACAAAATAAAGTCGGCTATAACAAAGATCGGTGTCCATAAAAAAATAAATGATATTAAACACGATAAAGATAAATGTTAGGTTAACTTATTTGATCCTCTTTTACACAAGCGAATTGAGAGAGTTTTTCACCATATGGTAATTTTTCAAACCGACCAAATTATAGATTTGTAGATTTTTTAAATTGCTGGATGAGACTTTTAAATATTTGTTAAACTTTCAACTAAACTATTAGCATTCGATCAATTTACGCGTTTATGCTGTCATTTAGATATTGAGCTAAATTTTACTACGACGTAAGAAAATAACATAATGAGACTGTTCTGATAATGTCATGGGGAAATAAGATAGCTTTTTCTGAAGATAAAAATTATAAAACTGAAGTATATTAAACAAAAATTGTGTATTCACTACAAAATGAGAGTAATATGGTGGTATCAATGGAAACAAAAATACTTTTGGTTTAAAAAAAGTGTGTGCAATTAAATTATTAATTAGTCAATTGAGTACTAAAACATGTATAACCAACCTTGAACCAACCAGAGTTAAAATTTGCTAATATGATAGTCTACAACAGCAGTTTAGTAATAAATGGGAATTTTGATTTATGGGAATGAAACGTGGACGTGGGAGAGCCTGAAGGTAGCCGAATTAATGTTGTGATAATAATAAATACGTGCACTGAGAAGAATGCATGAGAGACAATGTATTACAAAATACGGAAAATAGTAAATATGGATGAATGTGAACTTAAAACTATCGTTTTAAGTAGGATGAACACTTTTTAATGGTTTGGGTATATAGAATGAATGAAAAAATAAAAACTTACAAAAAAATACAGTGCAAATGTGAGTGGAAGGTGGGGTAATAGAAAGCAGGAGGGAATATAAAAGACAAAGAAATTGTAGTAGGTATTTGAGACGGTTTTTGAATAAATACGAAGTTATAACTGTGTTTGCATTATGAAAATCTGGTACTTTATGGTTTCTGTTTATCTCGACAGGGAAACGGTGTCCTGATATTTACGCAAATAAAATAATTTTAAATTATGGGTACTGAGCTCAGATTTGTGATTTAGCATTGAGAATACCAACAATAAAATGCATTTATCAACACTAAATTGAAATCCATGAACTAGTTGGTAAAAGAACTACCTTCTGACCCGTAGGTTGTGGGTTCGATTCCCGTTGGTACTCAATATTTATAAAAAGGCTGTCTACAATATTTTCATTTCAGACCTTTTTAGCATCTTTCTGGTTAGTTGGAAGAAATTAATTACAATATGACAGTAAATCTTTGATATTGTACATAACGAAAACGTAATGCAATATATTTAACTGTTATAATTAATTAAAATAATGGCAAAAACTTTGATTTTAAATTTGCAATCCTTCTAGAATCCGACGCTCCTCGAAATAATTTCCCCATTTTACTTTCACGCCGTATTTACCCCCGAATATTTAGAAACAGGGTGAAATTGTTTATTACTGTTTGTGACACTGTTTGAGAGACAGGCAAGGTCGGGTGGTTGGAAGGTCGGTGACATTACATCCACATCACGATGTTTCTTCGGTTAATACTGGAAGTCAATAAACTGAGACGGGGAGATACTATACCTTTGATGGCTCAAGTTTCACAATATAAGGAGTCGCGAAAAGGCAATTTTGTTTCATCTCTACATATGAGTATAACAAGAAATATTTAATATTTACCTCTGTCGTGTGTGAATTACTGTTTCAAGGTTTGTTTTCCTTTTCTCCCTGAGAAATTAATTAATATTTTTGAGATGTTTTGATTAATCAACTAGAAAGTACAACTTGGTGCGGCTTTTGCATGTAGCAATTTCTTCCAACCCACCAGAAATATTTTTTAAAGAAGCCTTAAGTGAAAACCAAAATGCAATTAATTTGTATATGTTACTGACGGGAATTAAATCAACAACCTCCGGATTAGAAGACAGACGTTTTACAATAGAACTATAACTTTGATACCAGCTTTAACCGCACAACCCGTCCTTTGTGTTTTTTTATAAAGGTTACATATAGAGATTAAACACTATTATATACAATGCTTAAAGAGAGTTATATACAGCAACAAGAAATAAAAATTTATAAATGAGAAATAATTATTGTACCGAACCAACTAACTCCCATTACTCGTAAAGTTCAAATGCTTTAATTAAAAACATTTTCTGAAATGTTTAAATTGTAAATATCCGAGACCCTGTTCAAAAGAGATAGCCCGTGTAACAGAGTAAGAGAACTTGGCAAGTTAGTTCTTCTTATCACTTGTATAACTAGGTCAGTATTTATGTACGTCGAATAGTTGTCAAGAGCATAAAACCATATATTGTTCAACATAGTTAGAATGGATATTGTTCCATCAGGAACTTCATGTACATAATGAGTAATAAGCTTATTAATCAATCACGTTAAACAGTTTAAATCTGCCATGGAAATAACTATGAGTAAAAAAAATATTTTCATACTTATTTTTTTACTTAACAATACATTTATGTTAAAGCATGAAACACAAATATATCTTCAATTATAGGTTCAAGTGATTGATACATGTAATAAAATAAATAACATGTAAATTAGTGTTGACCTAATAAAAAAGAGTTTTCCAATAAATTGACGGAAAATAGCTACACAAAGGAGCATAAGTTATATAAATAACCAATACTTTCCAAGATCTTGAGGTGGTAAAGAATTTTTATCTTATATAACGGTTAATAGAGATCGCGAATCTGAATAAAGGATCAAAACATTTCAATAGCAACTAAAAAAACAAAAATGCATTTCCTGTTACCCTCCATTTCACTGTAGAGCGAGACCAGGACACTAAGGGCAAAGATAAGAAAACATGTGGATGCATTCGAGATGCTTTGCTGGAGACGCATCCTAAAGATACCTCGGGCAATCCGGTGTTTGATGATGTCGACGATTCGTCCGTGGTGAATACTCCAGTTCTTAGGACATATAGCATAAAGATGAAAGGAAACATGAAAAAACTTGTGCTAATGGTAAGTGCTAATGGTAAGGAACGACGTAGCAGAGGTAAACCAGTCACTCAATCGTGACTTTTGGCTTTTTTTATAAAAAAAGTGGTTCAAAGCAGCGATGGGATAGTCCAATAATAAAAAGGTCTGCAAACTTAAGGTTCATAAAACATGGTTGAAAATTTAAAACAATTTTTTTTGACGTGCTGATTTCAAAACTGAGGTCAGTTTTTTTGTCAATCTCATATAATTTTTCTACAACCTGCACTGGCATTTTTTGGTATACGAATGTGTCATTATTATTTAATTTAATAGTAAAAAGTGATCAAATAAAACAGATTCGTGGACATGGAAGCAAATACTGAATATATTTGTGCTTGGAAGCAAATACTGGATATATTTATGCTATTACATCACCATTATTGTCAAAAAATGACTTAAATAACTGTTTTTTTTAACGTTGTAAACCATCAATATAAATTATATAAAAAAGTTAAATAATTGACAATTTTATTTTGTAAATATATATTATATGACAATTTATTTAAGTTTTGTGGAAAAATCGTTACACCACATGAAGTTTGAAGTATCATTATAATTTCAGGATACAAAATCGCAATGCGTAAAGGAGAGCTTAAATTTACGAAGTGATTTCATCAAAGATTTCTGTATTTTTTCCGACGAATTTCCGGTATTTACACAAAATCTTTAAATTCAACCGTGTCGATTCCTAAAAATTTTATTTTTTAACACTTTTTGGGTATCGACAACAAAAGAAAATATCGTAAAAAGCTCGAGACTAACAAAATTACTTGTACGTAATTAAAATAAATTAGTAGTCTTCTTCTTAATATTGTGTATAGGCAGATTTTGTTTATTTTATGTTACATAAAAACACTCCTGTGAAGTGGAGAACCAGCTGCCTCTTCACTTTTTAGGTGGGATTCCTAAATTATGTCTTGTTGAGATTTCGTGTACCGCTATAAATGGGATTCTGTGACTTCCCATCCTATCCACATGGTCACGTAAATGCTCCTTTCTCCATCAAAGTATATCATCTGTATTGTGGGTGTGTTGGATGTGAGAGTTTCTGAGCCTTTTCCACGATGGTTCGTAATATTCTTATCTCAAATGATCGAAGAAAGCTCTTTGCTCTTGTTCTGTCAGCTCTTGTTTCAACACTTAACGTGTTGATCTGCCCAGCACAACTCATAAATCCAAACTTATGTTGTCATATTAGTTTATAGAAATGTATTTAAATCAATCAACTGCCATTTGTTTTCAATCTGATCACTTTTCCCAAGGTCAAAACATTCAAAGAATATATACATATACATAGCCCAAACTTCCTCAATTTTTAATTGAATATGGGAACAATAAATACATTAAAATAAACGTTATACATTAAATTTACTAAAGGACATTTGTACAAAAGAAACCAACACACTTAACATATTATTGGTTTGTTTGATATATCAAATAAGAATACCTTAATCTAGTATGGACAAATATATCATGGCAATAAAAAAGATTTTTGGTACTTGAGTTTCTTCATAAAAATATAATATGTTACATACAAACCACTAAAAAATGATGTGATATTTCCACAATTATCTCAGAATAGGTTAAATTGTGGGTTGTACCATTTTGGCACATAAGCGTCAAAATATTGATTCAAACATTACTTTCAGATTTTCGTTAAACAAATAAAATAATATGATACCGTATTACCCTTAAAGTACACAAAAATAATAAATATTTCTGAAAATCCCCAAAGGATTCGGCGAATACGAAAAATGTGGAAAATATTTCCAATAATTTTATTTAGTTCCCGTATTTCAGCATTTTCCAAAACCGCAAATATTTCATTCCACAACACCAACATGATCTTTTCACGTAGCAATTCCATTAAACCTAACAAACACATTGATGAGAAAAGTTTTGATCACATCGTGATACTTGATGGAGAACAATATTTTTTTCTTGGCTTATTAAATTAAGCACTTCTTCCTTAAAGTTGCGAAACTTTTGAAAATGTCTGCCCTTCTTGTATTATACGACCACTCATATAAAGTTTGTGATCCAATATGGATACCTGATGATATTTTAATCTGGTATCATTCATTTCTGCCCAAATACCGAAACATGAAATATTTAGGCAAATTTATTCATGGATGATTGTTCTTTCAATCAAATTTCATTTTGTAGGCTTTATTGAAATATGACCACACAAACGCCTGTTTTTAACTAGATAAATTCATTCTTAATGGAATCGCAGGAATAAATACATCGAATATTCAACATTTGACAAAAGGTTTTTAAAGAAAAAATATTGAGCTTTCTGAATGTAGGATATAAGTTGTTTCAAAGAAAAATCTATTTCTTATTTAATTGTTTTACTTTGTCAAATCGTTTTAGAATAGTCTGTGTAATTGGGTTTACCTGTTGACTCAATCTTCATAATCAAATCGTTTTAGAATAATCTGTGTAATTGGGTTTACCTGTTGACTCAATCTTCATAATCAAATCGTTTTAGAATAATCTGTGTAATTGGGTTTACCTGTTGACTCAATCTTCATAATCAAATCGTTTTAGAATAATCTGTGTAATTGGGTTTACCTGTTGACTCAATCTTCATAATCCAAAAGAATATTAAAAAAGTTTTTCGTTATGTTTTTCCATTTGAGACCTTGAAAATATATTTCCTGTAAGTTTAAAGATATGTCTGTATTACAATAAGCTTAGGTTATCTATACACAACGGATTTTTTTTAAATGAAACTTTTTACATTGAATTGAATTGTTTTAATTTTATTTCTAATATTTAATATGAGGGTTGCGGTGTCAATGGAGCATTTAAATAAATTTGCTTGAAAATAACAATAAAATCGTATGTTAAAATAGTTATATTAGTTTTAACTTTGATGTATGAGAGTAAAGCATGAACGTCAAATAAAAATAATTTTAAACGTTCACGTAAAAAATAATATAATTCGAAGAAAATATGGTGTGACAATGTTAAAATCAATTATAAAATATATTTTTTTTTTTTTATTTAACCGTGCACTTTTTAACTTCATTTTACACGTATCAAAAACCGAAATTCTCCTTTTCACACGTGTTTTGGAAGACCAAGAATAATATATCGCTTGAAGGTCAATTTATAGTCACAAGGAAAAATATTATTGCGTGTAAGACAAAGTATAAAATATGTTCGAGAGCCCACAGAAGGTACGGGATAAGATTTTTAAGCGGATTTTCCCACGTCTTGCTCTTGAAGAAACAGTAGACATATTCGTCTACTCCAATATCGACTGTTTTCTCAGAATTGAAAAGGGTCAGTAGAACTGTTTTTGATATTTTGATTTAAGAGAAACTGTCAAGGTATACAAATACCTTTATCGTCTTAGTGAAATTATTTGAAAATTCAACCCAGGTGTGTTCGATTGAATCGATATTTCAAACGTAGTATCGTAAAAATTTTTTTATGGATTTTTGTTGTAAATAAATGTTCATGGTATGAAACTTAATGTCTACCCGGGGGCTTCGAACTCGATTCCCGATGGTATGCGTAAAAAAAGTATCCTAATATGGTAAAAGAGTTTATCTGGTAACAACTCTCACAGGCTCTAGATGTGTACAAGTAGTGTATCTTCGCGTTAAGAGTAGTATTCCAAATACGTACGATGAGAAACCGCGAGTTCTGCGAATGAGACCGAAGACCATATTGTCTCCCGGTCTTTTCACTAATAAGAAAAACTATACGAATAAAGGCTTATTATATATTTTTTTGTATTGTGTCTCATCTTCATTTTATGTCCCCTGTTCTTATCGCAGTATTGTGAATCGTTCTTGTGATAGTGAATGCAGTAAAGCTTTCTAACCTACATTGCATATTTGATTTAATATTGATATACTCGTAGTATGCTTACAGTCAATCTCGTATTATATTATTGTTTATAATAATATATTTGAATAAATGGAAAGTTCAAAATTCAACTCATGATGAAAACTAATCGATTAATTGGATTTTTTCGATTACACATTATTTTTTATTGAATTAATGTAGGTAGTCCTTGTGTGCCTAATATATAAAGTCACTGCAGAAGAATCTAATAATACAGGGACAGGTAAGAGATCTATTTCACAAAAGGTGTCCTGGATATTAAGGACCTGTAAAATTAACCCTTTTTTGTGGAACGAAGCTAGGAAACCATGTAACAATCTGAAACAACCTTTTCCCAAGAAGTCTTATAATGTAGTAAGTAACCTTACATGCTGCTTTGACATGAATGAGAATATTTTTTATAGTTTAGTCATGAATGAAGTAATGTAAAAAAAACTAGATTATGGCAAGTGTTGCCATTCTCTAAGGTAAGGTGGTATTACGTTTACGGTGAATTTAATTTTGAATAGTAAGTATATGTACACACGTAAATGAAAGTAACGGAATAAAATAAATCACCGCAGCCGTGACCATTCTATCATCATAGCCAGCAAAATATTAAAAATATTCAGTACGTTGAATTTCGCATTTCATGTTATCTTATTATTCGTAAATATGAAACACTTTTTACAGATCCAGAAGTGTTATCATGAACCATCATATGCATGGAGTTCATGATAACACTTGACATTTTATTGGCGAAGTTTCAATTGTATTGTATTTGCAGCGTTGCAATGTATTTGCTTTCATTGTACACAGTACAAACTAGTGAAATTGTAACAATCAACCTCTTTTAACTAACCGAAAACATGGCTTTAAGGTTGGAAGTAAAATAAAATCTATGAACGTTTAAAAATATTGGATACAAACGAGAATCGAATCCGCAACACCTAAGCTGGAAAATTTACAGGTTGCTAACATAACAAACGAAACAAAAAAATCTATGTATCTTCTTTTATGTGGTGCCCCAAATTTTAATATGACGAGAATAAAAGTTACAATAAAAAATGGGGTGATAAGTTTTGGGACAACCTGTACAATATTAAGGAAATATTTTAAAGGACAAAAAAGTATTGTTATAGAAATCAGCATTGAAACTATTTTTTTCTCACATAAATAAAAAAGTTTATTCGAATAATTCAAGGAATACATTAAAGACATCATAAGTATAATTTTTATAAATGTTATCATTGAAATAAGAGGTCGTCCTTAATAATGCTTTCTCAACAAATATGTGGGATAAAAAATAGAGTATTTTCCGCAATCATTCAAAAAAAGGGACGCGATAAACATTATATTTCTCCAAAAAAAATACGAATAAAATATAATGTAATCAAATCCGTTTGAATTTATGTGTACTCGGCCATTTTCCGAGTTGATTTTTTATATCTCATTCGACAAATTTTCTTTCAAGCTCTGTAAATGTTGAATCTTCGCCAAATTGACAGTACGCATCGGATATTGATTTTACTTTAAGACTGTATGTTGTGTTCTACTCATCTTACAACCGAACGTAAACAATAACATTTTTACGAAACAAATTTTATGAGAAGAAAGTAATAAGGCAAAGAAATTTTTAAAAATGTTTTTTTTTTTCAAATGATAAAATCTAGCGTCAATGCTATAGACCGAGTTCATTTCAATTTTGTTAGATCGTTTTAGAAAGATCACAAAAATAAATATGATACACTAAGCGTTTGTGAAAAACGCACAATTTAGTTATGTACTCGTATTTACATTTTACCATATAACAATCTGGTGGGCTTATTAGCAAGTAGCAATCTATTGTAATATATGCATTTTTCTATGTTTTTGAAGTTGATGGATTATTTTTTTATATCAAAGTTTTCCAGCTAATATTTTTATAAAAAGATATGGAAAAAGGTAAAATTAATATTTTTTCATGGAATTGTTTTCACAAAGGATCTTAACTAAACGTTGGATGAGACTTCCTTCACGTTCAAAACATGAAGTGACTGATTTTCCTAAAAATTTAAAAAATATATATAATATTTTGTTCAGTTTATGGTGTCATGATGATTGACTGTTTAGTTAAATAAAATGATTTTTGTTTTTTTTATATTCACCACTATTTCATAAATCAAGTTTACTCAGTACTAGTTTCAAAATCTTCTGTTTTCTTTGTCAGGTGGTGGAAATTAAATTAAAGGTTGAAAATATATTTCCTAGTGGTCTTTGTAAAAAAATGTAAGGGAATGTTAAGAAGTTGGTATATAAATGGAAAACAAGTTGTTAAGAGGACTATTATGTTACTTGAAATAAGCTTAATTATTTATAATATTGGAACCTAATTTAATACTTTTTCTAATCTTGAGAAATTTGAAGCAGTTCAGCTACTGTTTCTTCCCTTCTAGCTCATGTGTAATCTACAAACTGCGATCGATTGTAAAGGAATGAGATTTTTCAATCAATTTTGTTAAATAGTTAGCAATTTTTATTATTTAAACATTTCAATTTTAATAATTAATATAAAAGGCAATTTGTGAAGCACCGTTAAGAGAGCAAAATATCCTCAAGGGCGTTTTAACTCGAGGATCGAACCCACTTTTATTGACAGATTAAAAATATTAAAAGATATTCATATATAGGTTAAGTGTAAAGACAGGAAGAATTCCCTCATCTGCATATATTCAGAAAACATTTTTGGTAATAAAACCGCAGAAAACTCAAGAGATGACGACATATACAAAACCTTTCTAGATCTCACGAAATATGATAGAAATACACTCGGTTTAAGGTGTAGTGTAGAGAATGTATAGTGTTCTTTATTTGAATAAAAAATCAATTTCCAAAAACTATTACTGAGGTTGGCTGATAGTGATGGATTCTTAGAGAATTTGACTTTCCCGTTATCATGTTTATAAACGGATCTTAAACAAATATAGCAATTTTGTCACAGACTGAATACATGTGGGTGACAAAATTATGTTTTTTAATCACATTTTTGAATAAACATGAACTTTTATACTATGGTAAAGTTCTTTAATTTTTCCTTTCAATGTCTTCTGTTTCTTCTTAAAAATGTTCTTGAAAAATTCAGATAAAATTTACACGTGTACAACATATACTTAAAAGACTTTGTATTAGGTTTGTTGACATATATCAAAGGAATTGTTCATTTCATTTTTCTTTTCATAAAATATTGACAAGAAAAGCTTCCCAAAGGAGAAATCGAGAGATCATGTCTCTGTGGCATTAAACTTCCAGCATATTTCCCCCATATCAATTTAGTTCATGTTTTTGACGCACATTTTCATGTTTTTTATTTTGATAAATGAAAACTTTTCTAAAGAGTTGACTTAGAATAAGGGGATATTCGCAAAAATTAAGACAGAATTAAAGCATTTTGTTTAAGAATTTACTTAATGGGAGAGTCAAAGATAGTGAAAAAAAGGTGTAACACTAAAATATGTGTATATACTCGTACTTGAACTTAAGTTAATCAAGTGAATCCAATTTTTAAAGAACGAAACGTAGAATGTCAGAAATCGTAGGAGTTGTATGAGAAGGTGTATTAATATGGAAGAGGCAAAAGATGTTTGTCGAGATGGAAAAATCTGGCACTGTGTCCTGTATATCTATCCTGACAGGGAAATGGTGTGATGGTATATAGTACGTGTATATACTAGTATATATGAATAGAATCAAGATGGTGATCAGATCAAGAAATAAAAAAACTATCAATAACTGAAATTAAAACAATTAATTACACATAATGAAATGTATTTATTCTTTGGTTAAAGATTTTTCCGATATACGAGATATCTAGAACGAAACTCTGCCGTGCTATATGTGTATATATGGTACGTATAACCCTTTATAAGTTTTTGTCAATAACAGATTGGGCTATTTTTTTTATTGATTGCTTTATGGTGTTTCTTAACGAACTCTATGTATCTTGACAACATGTGTGACCTAATTGAAAAGGACTATACAATGTTTATTTTTGTTGATATGATATACTCGTAAATGTCATCATGGAAATTTTATATTCGTAGTTTTAAATTAAAGAAAAATTAATAAATATTATTTACGGTCAGACTAAAAAGTAAACTTATTTATCTTATAACGAGTATCTACTCTAGCGCTGGAAATCTTAAAACACACACGGCGCTAAGCTTATAAATGTTCAATTTCTTGCTAGGATAACTGGTTTATTTACGACAAATGCCAATTTCAAACACAGTAAAATAGCCGAAAAAATTAACTCATGGTTATGATATTCAAGTCATGGGCTTTATTTTTGTTTTAAGTATTTATTCAAAAAATGTGACTTTTATAAGTGGTTTCGATTATGAAGGTAAAATATGTGGGAACGTATAAATTTTAGTACCTTCTGAGTAAAAATTAACGCTTTACAACCCACAACATTAAGGCCAACATAAGGTTTTAGGAGTTAAGTTCGCCGCCAGATAGTACACCCGATATTTCAGACGGACCCTAATAAATCTACCCTCTCTCATACCTTCAGCACATTCGTGCTCTATGTAGATCTAGATAGTAAATCTGTTGACAGATGGACGTGTCTACTGACTATTTCAAAGGTAAAAAATATATATTTGAACAATAAAATTTCTTAGAATATTTAGTCAACATGCTATCTATGGTCTACAAAATATTGAATTACTTCGACAAATAATTTAGAAATCTCAAAATAGCTTGATATAGTTAGTAACTTCTTTGTCAACCACTAGGAATATTCAATTAATGAAATGAGTTATAGTAATATAGATATGTTGTGAGATTTCTCTAAACATATCCGAATTAACAATGAAAACATGTTGACGAGCGTATCCGGAAGAGAATATTGTGATTGGTCTCAGCGTTAGATACTTTGAGTTAAACATGTTGACGAGCGTATCCGGAAGAGAATATTGTGATTAGTCTCAGCGTTAGATACTTTGAGTTAAACATGTTGACGAGCGTATCCGGAAGAGAATATTGTGATTAGTCTCAGCGTTAGATACTTTGAGTTAAACATGTTGACGAGCGTATCCGGAAGAGAATATTGTGATTAGTCTCAGCGTTAGATACTTTGAGTTAAAAACCACTGAATAAACCATCAACTCACAGTTCATCGGTGCACTTTTGAAATACTACCGCACGTGAACAAGCAATAATACTTTAACAATAGTGTATCTTGTTAAAATATGTGCACGCGTTAAACGCGTGCGAATATTATTACTAGACGCAGTTTTTTATACAGACTGGTGTCCTTTTCAATTATTTTTAGGGTACCACCGATAATTGAACCTGAACCCCCTGGATGAAAGACTAGCATCTTACCCACTAGGCCACGGAGGATTTCAACTTTATTTCTGTGATATAATGTTACAATGATGGCGAAGAGATGTGTTGCTTAGATAGTCAAGAAAAAAACAATCAGGTTGATAAATTTCATTATTTTTATAGTAACTTCTTCAACTTTGTAATAATAAGGGCAATCAATCGTACCACAATGAATCGATGATTCACTCTTTTAAAAATTTTAACAGTGAGTGTTTAGTGATGAACGCTGAAAAATCAATCTTACTGCGAACGAAATTCACAAAACTATGAGTACTTAATGCATATTATAGAACTTTTGCTCACTTATTTACCATTCAAAGACGAGTTGAACAGAACTGACGATACTCACTCGCACGCACTCTTTTCACGGTTCAATCAACAAAAACTCTTCAGCAATCGCTCGCTCGTTCGTCCAAAGTAAATGCGCATTTAAACGCAAAGTCAAGTATACAACAAAATAAAATAAGCTTTATTACATTATTAATTGTAGGTTTAACTTCTCTAAATTACATATATGAGTACCTTGCCAAATATTACGATTACTAGACTTATTCAAGTTCAACTGATAAGTACCTCTGAATAAGAGATAGAAACGTGCATAACACTTATTCAATGTAATTAATTGAGTAAGAAAGTAATATTGTGAACTGTTTTAAAATGTCTTTCCAAACTGTTGCAACCAGATTAAATTCAACAGAAAGGATATTCGAGAAGGAGAGTGTACTGTGATTCGTTTAAAAACGATATAATTTTAAATTTAGTTCTAAAATTAACTATTAAAAATGTTTTCGCGATTTTTTTTAAGACAAACGTACTTACCATCACAACGACCTCCATGGCGTAGATGGTAAGTCGCTTATCTTTCAACTCAAACGTGTGGGTTCTATTCCCGTTGATATCCAATTTTTAATAATGAAAATAGAACAGCACAATAAGAAACTTATTAAAAACCAAAATGTAATATTTGCACTTGAATTAAATAAATGGGTAACATAAACAAACTTCCCCTCTTGGTGATCGCTTGAAAAAAACTCCATTATGTAATATAAAAGAAATAAAACCAACAGCAACTGTGTTGACAAGGACATGGTTGGTGTGATTAATGTCGTGGGAGAACAAACGGCTGGTGTCAAGACGAGACGAGAATGGGCCGGGCCGGTGACTGAAACACCTGGGGACGAGACTCTTTGTAACATAGTTCTATGTTACAAAGAGTCTCGTCCCCAGGGTTTATAATATTGATTAATTTTCTACCATCAAGAAAAGCCCAACGCATGGAAAATTAGCTTGGATTCTCTTCAAATGTAAGAAATAATTTGTTTAGTTATTTTGTGCAGGAAATGAGGGAGTAATGGTTATAAAATTACTGTAATAATAAATTCTTTTATAATACATTATTTTATTCAGTACTCTAATGTCAAAATAAATAAATACTGAATTAATTAAAATATTTGATAATTATATTGATACGAATTAAAGGTCAACACTGTGAAATTTTTCCGGCAAAGTCTGTTTATGAAGCTTGATTTGTTTGATCGAGTGGTATGCTTATAACAACTTCCGATTATCTATGTTGCCTACTTTGTAAGGCGCTTGACTTCTACTCTTGAGTTTCAGGTTCTATTCCCGATGGTACATGAAAAAAAACGTGGTACCAGTCTGGTAAAATTTAATTTGGTAACAATGCTTATACGCAGTATATATATATATATATACAAGTGTTGTTGTCTCTGCACGTGCGGTAGAATTGCTAAAAAATACAGTAAATAACGAATACCGGGCCCTCTCGGGTAGTTATAACTTGAACGCTCGATTTATGAAGACGAAACAATTATGTCTCCCAGACACGCTATTCAAATATCTGAAAGATCAATTCTGATAAATTGAAGGGCACTATAAGAATTGATTTATCAATAAACTGGGCTTGGAAGAAACGATGGATTTTCAAAATATATTATATTTTTATCATTCCGAAGTCATTAAACCATCATTTGGATGGCTAATATCACAAAATTGAAAAGCGGTTTATAAATCATATAAATATTTTTTTAAGAAGTAACTAATCTGATCTGGCATTAGGTTTGACAATATTACTTGAAATGTTCCTATAAGCTTCGTATTTTTTAGAAATTGAGTGAGTGATCTTTAGTGATTTTAGTAACTAAAGTATTCCGTGATTCCAGGAAATATAACAGTTTTTATACTTCTTCTTGAAAGTCTTTAAATTTTCCTCGTAATCCTAATCCACAGAATGACTCTTGAAGACAGGTAGACAGGACCTTATCGACAAGCCTCACTCCTCAAAGATCTCTTGAGAATCACTAAATAATTTTTCAGGAGTGAAGCTTGTCAAAAATGGTCTATTGAGGATTATCTTTGACATGCCAATTGTGATACAAGTCTCGCTGATTGTCTTCTTCTTTCTTTAGGATCTGTTTTGGTGTGCAAATTATACCTGGAAAGTAGACCACCAGTTCTCTCTTTACCTTTTAGGTGGTATTATCCTGACATACGATGTCGTACGGAATCTTACATGGATTCAATTTAATTAGCCTATTAGATATTGGAGGATATTTCGGACGCAACCAATTCCGCTCTTTCTCAAAGGATGCCTTATTTCAGTATTCTCAATGAGTGTCCATCAATTGGCTTAATTTAAAAATGCACAGGATAATGACCTTCATGCCTTCGTTGGTAAGACGCCTGTCTACCAGCTCGAGGGATGCGACTTCGATTCCTATTGGAACCAAGATGCTAGACAAAGGATTTTAGTCTCTTTTCACATAAGGAGCAAAAGAGTAATGATGTACAGAATCTCAATAATATATTTGGTAAATTTGGGTTTTTAAGTATGAACTTGAGTGGAAGCATGGTTGACCAGGAAAATTGTAATTTGATACGAAAGATTTGGGATAAGGTAGTCTATGATACTGAGATCAATCATTCGCAACTGTATATCAATGTGAATTATTGGACATGTTATATTTTGAAGGAGGGAATCGAAAAACTGAACGATACTGTATATCAATTTGATGTATTGGACACGTCAGATTTTGGTAGAGAGAGTCCAAAAAATCTACACAAACGCATATCAATGTAAATTAATGTCCACGTCAGATTGTAGAAAAGGAAGACGGAAAAATGACCGCAACTGTATATCAATGTAAATTGATGGACACGTCAGCTTTTAGAAGAAGGAGTCGGAAAAATGTCTGCAACTTTATATCAATGTGAATTGATGTTGAAAAAGTAACAGTTGTATATTGTTGCGTTAAAAGCTTTGATCTTGTATGTTTATCCCGATATGTAAATGAGGGCATTGGATGTGCGAGTATACATTTATTTTAATTCAATAAATTTACTAGCGTTTATTTTTCCCCACGTAATTAATATTTGCAAAGACAAGAATGTGTAACAGTTATAAATATAAAACCAATTTTCTTAAAATAATCGAGATCAAGAAACTTTTATACTTGAAGAGTAAATCTACTGAGTAAAAAAATATAGTGTGACGACTGCAGCGCCATGTATTGATATTTCGTTTTGTCGATCAGACCTAGTAACATTAATTTTCTGAAATTTCAGGCAATCTAAGCAGGATTGAAAAATCGATAACATTTATTTCTCAAATTTCATAGTAAGTTTACAATCAATAGTTTTAACATATAAACTTTATTTTATTTAAAAGTATCGACGAAAAAACTAACTTAACAAATAAATATAATATATTCGATTATAGTCAACTAAAAATACAAAAAAACAAACAATATTTTTTTATATTGTAAATTCACTAATTTATGACTTAAATGAGTTTGAGAATCTTGGTTATAATCTTTAAAAGTTATTTTAATTATTTATAAGTTTCCAAATATAATTTGTTCAATCACAACTTGGCAAACGAAACTGTAAATATTCTTTGGTTTGATTAAATTAAGCATTTTTCTCTTAATCTCTCTGAAATTATGAGTGTTTGTGGAAATTAAAAAATGTCGTACTTAATTTGTGTCATGTGCAATTTAATATTAAAATAAGACACTACTTGATTAATCAATGCATACATATCTATGTATTTTCTACAAACCGTGGGAATCTCATGCATTGGACAGAAGATGCACAATACAAATGTTTTTAAACTAGGTCATGCATTAATTCTATCAGAATTGCGATAAACTTTTCATAAAATTTATCATAGCCTCATTTTCAAAATAATAAATTCAATTAAAAACTTATTTTCAGAAGAAATTAAAAGTTATATTAAAATAAAATTAATTAATTAAATGTCTTACCTATACGTCTTCAACAAAACAAAAACACCGAAGTTCGCGGTCGCAAACCAAAACGCTATTTCAATTAAATATACGGTGCAAAACACAGTAAAAAATACAACAGGTGTTTTTTACAATAAAAAATGTATGCAAAAAAGTTTTTCAATACCGCGAAGGTATTGTTTTCCTTTTGACCGTATACGCGAACAGCTCTGGTAATAATGTATACACTTCTTAATACAATATGTGTATATATTACGTGTGTATATTTACGCTAGAGGCATGTATATGATATGTATAGATGTAAAAAGCGATAATAACGTAGGACGTTGCAACGCACCCGACGGAAGATGCGAACCAACTGAAGCTAGGCGGCACTCCAGGGCGGGCAGGGCGGCGGGAGAGGATTGCGGGGGGAGGGGTGCTTCAGGTGGATACGAGGGGGCTCAGCCGTAACTCCCGTAACAATACTCTAAAATCAGGAGCAGACGAGAATCCTGAATAAAAAGAGGAAAACCTAATGTATGGTAGTACAAAAAACATAGTGTTAAGTAAAAGATCTTTTGGTGAAGATCTTTTTTGGGTGTATATTTTGTTGTGAGGGATTTAATTTTAGAGGGGGATTAGATCCTGGGTATGAGTCCGAACGGGTTCGGATGGCAGATTGAGTGGGATTGGGCGGGAGATGCGATGGTACTGGGCGGGAGGACCCGAGCCGGCTTGCGAGGGGTACTGGGGGGGGGGGCGGCTGGGTCGGCCGTTTCTCCTTCCTCCATTAGACGCCACACCGTAGTATGTAGTGTGGCAGTGTGCAGCGACGCCGATCGATTTTTACGGCAACCGACGACTCCAGTCGAGCGAAGCCTGGAAATCAACAGGCTGAACTTGAGATCCTTACCGCCGCCCGATGCGGTCTTTGCGATGACCTTCGAACTTGCCGGTGCACCCGTTGGCTTCGGCCCAATACGGATAGACTATGCGTTTTGCTTCTCCCTAGTAGCATTAACCCCATTTCGAGTAACATAAACCCCTTATGCAGGTGCAGTATTACTAGTTGTTCGAATGCATTGAAAACTTATACATCTAAAAGTTTGGCATTTTATACTATTATTTCTTAAATGCCATTTTACTAATTACTCTAGTTAACTATTTTTTAACGTTTTAATTCAATGTATTTACTTTATAGACAACAGTCAAACTTCTGGATTGACTCCAGTTTACACGATAAATTGGACATTTTAGTGTTGAAAAGCAGTTTCATTCTTGTACATTCTTTTTACAAATGTTTTCAAGAGACATTGCTTTATGTACTCGTATTATATAATGGTGGTGACAAAATTTTGCATGATTTTATTAACGGTTCACATACTACATTTTTCTGATAGATACAAGAGGTGTTTGGTGAGGTTTATATTTTTTTTTTTGTTAAAATTTCTAACAAAGATTTTTCACTTATATATTGCAAACCAACTAGTATCGTTATGTCTTCTAAATAACCACAAATCAACCTTTCATGTTTCCGATAGTTTATGCTGCTTTGAATACTTTTTATATTTTTGCAATCACGATATTACATTTGCTGATCCGTTTAAATGAATATAAAGAACATATGGTAAAACATTTGGTGGTGGTTCCAGTTACGTTTTTTTTTCTATATCATGAGTCAATTAGCATTAGTTTTCGTTTTTGAATTCAGCTGCCCAGGGTGTTTCTTTAAATAATCCTGGTTTAGCAGTATTATCAATCGTGCATTGCTTAGATTGTATAAAAATGGTTTCTTTATAGTTCATCTTTTCTTGGTGAGTTTTCTAGGGTTTATTAACAAATGTTTCTTTAAATAATCATTGTTTAGGAGTGTTATCAATCGTGCATTGCTTAGATTGTATCAAAATGGTTTCTTTTTATTATAGTTCGTCTTTTCTTCGTGAGTTTTCTTGGGTTTTTTTAACAAATGTTTCTTTAAATAATCATTGTTTAGGAGTGTTATCAATCGTGCATTGCTTAGATTGTATTAAAATGGTTTCTTTATTTTATAGTTCGTCTTTTCTTCGTGAGTTTTTTAGGGTTTATTAACAAATGTTTCTTTAAATAATCATTGTTTAGGAGTGTTATCAATCGTGCATTGCTTAGATTGTATTAAAATGGTTTCTTTATAGTTCGTCTTTTTTTGGTGAGTTTTCAAGGGTTTATTAAAAAATGTTTCTTTAAATAATCATTGTTTAGCAGTGTTATCAATCGTGCATTGCTTAGATTGTATTAAAATTGTTTCTTTATAGTTCGTCTTTTCTTGGCGAGTTTTCTAGGGTTTATTAAAAAATGTTTCTTTAAATAATCATTGTTTAGCAGTGTTATCAATCATGCATTGCTTATGTAGATTGTATTAAAATGGTTTCTTTATAGTTCGTATTTTTTTGGTGAGTTTTCAAGGGTTTATTAAAAAATGTTTCTTTAAATAATCATTGTTTAGCAGTGTTATCAATCGTGCATTGCTTAGATTGTATTAAAATGGTTTCTTTATAGTTCGTCTTTTCTATGTGAGTTTTCAAGGGTTTTTTAAAAAATGTTTCTTTAAATAATCATTGTTTAGCAGTGTTATCAATCGTGCATTGCTTAGATTATATTAAAATGGTTTCATTACAGTTCGTCTTTTCTTGGTGAGTTTTTAGGGTTTATTAAAAAATGTTCCTTTAAATAATCATTGTTGTTTCTTTTAATAAATATATGCAGATGCGGGGAAACCCCCAATATAATAATAAAGATATGTGTATCAATTTTTATTGTTCAATTATTTTTTTCGTATGGTACCCTTCAGTATATACGAAAGAGTATTTTGGGCATGGCCAGGATTTTGGGCATGTTGTTTTCGGCCCCAGTAAGGGAGCCTTAGGGCTTAAGAACCACAGGTGTAGGCATAAAACTCGCTGTGCGTGCGAGTATTGTTACAAATTAAACTCTTCAGCCGGACTGGAAAAAAAATTGGGTTCCATCGAAAATCGAACCTCAAACTCCCGGATCAAGAATCTTACCACTACGATATGGAGGTCATCAAGCATACGGTGTTTATAAAAGTGTATCCCTAATTTTTTTTGCCAGTATTTGTAAGAATTACCATTGTTGAATATGTTTTTTTATTAAATATTTTTTAATGAAATCATGTTTAATTTAATAAACATCTACTATCAACATGCATTAAAGGTGGTTTAGTTGTTTTAAAATTAAAAATTTCTTGACAGTTCTTTAAATCATTGTCACATCTCATCGGTTTAACGAGATTTATTACTTTTTTCTTGATATATCACCATTGCAGTAACATAATTAGTGTCTTGTCCGCTCAGTGTTTCCTCATTGAAATCATTGTTATCAATGGCTCCATGAGGAAATAACGATGGGTTTCGTATTATATTTTTAGGTACAAGAATATTTTGTTCGTTATCTTCACACACGATTGACGCCATTACTTGCATATCAAGGTTCTTTAATGCTTTGTAGCTGATACAATGCCCAAACTTATTGAGAATAGTAATTGAATGTTTTGATCTACTCAGGTGATGAATACATTGAGCTAACGCTATATGCTTTGGAGTCTGCTTCTCAGTAATAGTAAACAAATATCAAAAAACACAGCCAATTCTTTTCGATAATAATTCTCGCCTATTTTTTTATTCTTTGAACTGAATAGTGCTTGCATAAAAATTTGCCAATTAGGCGGTGATTTATTGGTTTTCAAAGATCTTTCGATGAATGTGTCATCACATAAATAGCCACATGGAATTATTTCCGTTGTGAATAATTATTTTCGTAGTTTCTTTCTGTTGAACTCACTATGCGGGCACGTTCAACCACATTACCCAGTGGTATGCTATTCATGATCACTAATCAAGATTTAGATCGATCAGTCGGATACGAAAATAACATTTTTTCACCATACTTATCAATAAACAATGATTTGAGTACACCTCTATCTATAAATGCATCCTCTATTTTAGTAAGTGTAGCCATCCGATTAACCAAGTAAGACATTTCAACAGAGTGTGATGAGAATTTATCTTTTATATCATCAATTTGTTGATCAAAAGCATTTAGGAGAATTTGTTGTTTTATTATACTTGTCGACCTGCTGACTTTCTCGTTTTTCTTGGTACTCTTAAATAATCACTGTACCAGATTTTGTGATATCTAACTACCATGGCAAATAAGTCTTTTGGTTCATGACAAGTATTAATTTTTGTAAAAACACGATCTTGTTTTATACGCGCAGTATTTAAAATTTGTTGGTCCGCTGAAATTTCAGAGCATAAAAACAGTTGCTTATTTTTATTTCTCGTTACTTGATCAACATTTCAATGTTTTATTCGATATTTTAGATTTCCTTAAAGACTCGCAAATCGTTTGGCTACCTGAAACACCTGATTTATAGCTTGAAGTAGAAGATTCTTTCTCTTTTCTAGATAATGCTATTTCTCTACTCCTTATTTTGTTTTCACTAACAATGCTTGATAAACAGCCTCTGTGCCAAGTAAAACACTGTGTAATGAACTCCGGGTTATACAGCTTCTGAAACTTCTCACTAATTTCATATTTCCTTCTATTTGTTGATTTTTCAATTGTGCGTAATGTTTGTTGTTTTATTTTTTTTATTAAATCTCCTGTCGCTTTACAAAACAAACACATGAGCTCGTTCGGTCTCTTTCTCTTTAAATTTACCACTTGAAACGACATTTTTCACTTTATTTAATAAAAAAACACTTTAATTACACCATTACAAGTTCCAAAAACCAAATCGTAATACGTATAGATGACAACACAACTTTATACACAGAGTTTTTTGGCTGACTGACGCGTGAGGCTACGCGCGCTATGCTATTTCATCGGGCGCTTGGCGGGGATACCAATCACAGGAAAGGGATAACAACAGATGCCGGCACCATACATTTTTTTAGTTACTTAGAGTTTTAGGTATACGAATCTGAGCATAGTCGCCGGTTCTGATATTTTTCGTACTCAATACATCCAATTTTAGAATTTTAGAAGAAGCTAAACTTTAGAGTTTTCTTTAAGTGATATTGGAAAATTGATACATGATTTATTTTTACTTGAACCAAATGTTGTCCTTATTCAAAATCAAAAGTTTTCAATGTTTTAATTCAAAAATTACATTTCAGACCTTACTATAAAGTATAATATTGAAGATATTTTTTTTCTCAAACATTTGATGCTGCAAAATTTATTGACATTCTTTGAAGCAACGTATGGTGATAATTGAATATTTTAGACGCTTTTCTCCGTGAAATAAATACTTTTGAGAGCCGCGGTCTTATGAAATGCAAATTCAATTTCTCGTCTGTTCTTATTATAGTTAATCAAATCAATTGCCTGGGCAATATAATGTCACATAATATAAAACGACATTATTCACAGACAGGGTGTTTCTTTTTTTTATTGAACAGAAATCATCTCAATTCGTTCAATTTTAATCAATTTATTCCATTAATGCGAAGTTATTAGTTTATTCAAAAGTCAATAATATATTTAATACTGACATATCGTTCATTTATATGGTGTCTCTCAACATATTTCAATTGCGTTATGAAAATATTGAAGAACATAGCGCAGAAGCATTGACTTTGGACCCATTGGAGGATTATTTGGATTGCCAAGATATTGCAGTGATTCAGAGATTCAGTGGTTCAGGGCATTTTTCCAGGTTTTGGTGCACTACTGAGGCAATGAATATGGAGAAAACATGAGCGTATAATGCGAACTGACAACTCATTACTAGAATTATCACTAATTAAACATTTATACTGGGCCACTGGAGAACGCGATTACAAATGGATTAGTGATAAATGTTTTTTAAATAGAAAATGATTATTATAAATTACCTCCTGATAAAAAAACAATGGATGGGTAGAAAAACATTTTAATTTTGTTTTCAAAAGAAGAAAGAAAATGAATAGAGTTTATTATAATTACCTTTTATTTAATTAAAAATGAGCATAAAACGGAGTTGTTTTTATATAAATAAATCGTAAAATGCTCAAAGAAGCATACTTTAAATTAGTATCAGCTTCACTGACTACAAGAATTCGAGATCATCCTTATGCAGCATACCGTCAAAAATCATTTATTTAAATTTCTCATTTTCTCTTCTGATTGTACGGTCACTGACTTATCTTTGTGAAGATACGCGATGGAAAAAAAATGAACTAATTGTGAAAAATGTTAGAGAACACCCGTGGAAATATACGTAATTTCTTGAGTGCAATGAAATTAATCGATCAAGTAAAACGATAAAAAAACTTGGTTTTGTACTTTTTTTTATGTTTCATAATATTTAGAAGTTAATTATAAAACACTTTCATTGCATACTTAGCAATCTCTTACAAACGTTCACTTAGTTGTTAAAGATGCTCTTAAGGAAAAACTGCCCACCTACTAACAGGATCATGGAGGTGATATTGCCCTCTTTGTTTTTTTTAGTTTTCATTAGTGTTACTTGCACGAAAGCGCATTTGGAGTTACTTTGATATTTTAATTACTGTACTTATATATAAGTAGAAATTTGTATTTTGTTATGTTTATGGGGAATCTTTGATAACGATAACACAATATTGTTTTTCTATGAAGAAATCTTTAAATTTTCTGTGAAGAATAGAAATTCTGAGCTATCTAAAATACACCCTGTAAAGGTTCAATGACAGAATATTTAACAACATCACTCCATTGGCACTTGTTTGTAAGCTAGTACTCTTCAAGTTACGAATGAATGCCATGTAACAAAGAGGATTTATTAAATTCCCAACAGTTGAAAAAAATGTAAAACATCAATATTAGCAGTATTAAAATAGAATACCATGAGTGCTTTGGTATCTGAATGAAAATATAAGCCGAAAAAACGTTTAAATACAAAAGTTTTGTGATCTATTCTTCCTGCTTTCCCTTACAAATAATATTTGGGAACAATTGAATATCCAAAGAATTATCGTCAGTGTTGATAAAATAAAATGAGAGGATTCTGAAGCAATTTTAGTCCATATTTTTAAAAACATATTGGTCCAGTCCTGAATATTTATCACGTGAAGATGGATACATTATTATGCAAGGCGTTTACTATAGTATCTCAGTATTTGATGAATATTAGTTTTGAATATGATAGAAACACTGTTATCGAGTTGTGAATTACCATATAAAAACCTCTCGAACTCCTTGTATGGAAAAAATAGTCATTTTAGACAATTTTAAAGTATTGTTATCTCAACACGTACTTCAAGAAAAATTACTTGCCGTTAAGATTTTTTGCTTATGATGTAATAATAGATTTTTTGCAAAGAATAATTGATTTGTATAAACTATCAATGTAGAATACTGTCAAAGTGTCGAGGTGCATGGCCGCGCGGAAGATCGTCGATTCGAACCCTGAGCTATGCTACTCCCCTCGAACGACACAGGCACTTCTTCCGCCTAGTGTTCGAGGGTATAAGGATACATTTGAGTTCGGTCATATCTATTCTTAAAAAAAAACGAACACGTCACATACACCACAATAATAACGAACTAGCAAATGTCAACCAATATGAACATTTGGAAACGGGAATAAATAAATATCAAGAAATAAGAATCACTGAGAAACATATTCATAAAGATGAAGTATCTATTTACGAACCGAACTCAGAAGCCTGACATTGAAAAATCGTATAATTTGCTGTTAAATCTTCTCAGTTCTTCTCAATGGAAAAAAGGCGTGGACACCGAACCAAGAAACATCAAAAAGCATTTTTATGACAGTTATTTAAATTAAAATACTATCCAAAATACGTTTTGATTTACTATATTTAAAACACATGTGATATATTTAAAAAAAATTGTTTTTAAAAATAATTGCGATAGGCTTAATTTTTTTTTTGATTTTACGTTGTATAAAATTTAAATGAACACGTAGTGTAATATGTCAAAGGTACCTGTCACACATCTTGGGAAGTAAAATGTGTTTTATAATAAAAATACAATAAATTCTGCAAAGTTTCAGCAAATAACCTTAAAACTTTGTAAAAGACATTGGGTGTCGACTAAGGTGTCGAAAATTCACATAATTGTTGGGATTTTATATAAACATAAACAGACCCTCCGTCGGTTTAATTAACAAATCAAAGGAATCGTTAAAGCAAACTTTTGCAATGTTCTCAGCTACAAACTCAACAGTTTGTGGTCAACTCGTCGAGTTGACTGCTTCATTACCTTTGTAATTTCTGAAACCTTTTAACCTTTTATTTTACACTTTTACTTTCTAAACTAAACTAGCTCTTTATAACTCAAGCCACCAAGAAATTGTTGTTTACATATTTTTATTATATTATATACTCAATCATGTCGTTGTGCAAAGCATAAACTAGATCACAGCAGTGTTTTGATGAAAATTATTAATTGCTCTTTTCAAATCAGCGTAACATGAATGTTTTAAAACTCGGTGGAGTTGTGTTATAGAAAAGTGTAAAGATTAATGTGAAATATGGATGAGCAATAAACGATTAGAGTAAGATTAGAGAATTTGCTAATAGGGAAGTATTTTCTCTGATGAAGGAAGAATTACGAGGGACATCGAATGGCATGTAGCGATAGGAAACAAAGTCAATAAGGCACTAAATATAAACTCAAACTGAATTTTATCAAAATATGTTACGATAATAGTCCATAATAGTGTTTTAGTCTACGAGAGTGACACGTAGTCGTAGAAAACCAAAAAGGAACTAAAACATGCTGAAAAAACGCATGAACTGATAAGAGTAATTAGGGTGCATTGTAAGAAAATAAGGAATAAAGAGAGTAACAATGGTTAAGAACTTAAGACTGATACATTGAGTAGGATGTAGAAAATATCCAGATATGGTTTGGGCACTGAACGAATGATTGAAAAAAGTGACGAAAAGAATTTTCCACATAACATATTTCATGGCTTATAACATTTTTTTAATGTTTTAATTATGTCTAAGTTTTTTAAACAAAAACGTTGAAACCTTTCACAATACAATTGACATTAATCTGCTTTCCTTTTTTCTGGTTGGCTGGAAGATATTATAATGTTGTAATAAAGAAGCTCTATGTATATTTTATCCTTATTTTACCCATATTATTGAAGACCAATTGACAATTTTTTCTTCAGCTTCAATAAGCGAACCTTCAGGCTTAGAACCTCTGGAGTAGGTACCGAACTCGCGGTTCGTCATTTAATGTGTTGGCAACACTACCTCTCGGCGCATGCAAGTATTATTACCAGACGAACTTTTTTACCAGATTGGTACCTTTTTTAGGGTACAATTGGGAATCGAAACCGAATCCTCTACAATATCGCATGCATCTAGCGCGTGAGAGTTTTGTTCCCAGGCAAACTCTTCAACGGACTGGTGCCTATTTTCTTTTCATTTATTTCGGGTATTATCGGGAATCAACCCATAAACCCCCGAGTGGAAGTTCAGCTTCTCACCAACACGACCACGAAGACCAGTCTTTACTTGATAATATGTTTTCTCATAATTTGTTCCCAAATTGTCTTTCATTAGCCAAAACGAAGTTATCACATAAAGAAAACTCTCAAAGCAAATTACTTGAGAATAATAAAAAAACATATTTTTTTAATGGTTCAAGTTCGAGTTATGTAATTTTAATGCCGATGCATTAAAGAAAATTTACTGAATAAAACTATTGATTTTTCCTGTCTGAAGTTCATGGTATGCACGTATTAATTTAGCTTTCAAATATTGACAACCATGAATTTTGATAAACATCTAAAGAACCCTTGTTTTATTGATTTATTTGTCATATCATTAATCACCAAAGACAAGAAAATTTATGAAACATACTTTTTACACAATTTGTTACCTTGGTTGAAAATTTATGTGATTTTTGAGACATTTGAGACATTTAAAACGTATTTCTAATCGTAATGTCTGTTTTGTTTTCGTCAATCTATTAGTTTTCAAGGGCTTCGTAGTAATGACTTCTGACGTTAGATATCTGAGTTTTGCGTTTTTGATACATGTGCTAAAATTTTTTTGTTGAATATTCTTTGAGGTCAAATATTAAGATTAATATCTTTAAACAGGATGATCAAGCCAAGCAGAACCGATGCCTGTCTTTTAGCCCAAGGGTTATCGGATCGATTCCCCCGTAGGAACCTAGATTTTTTTACAAGATATTCATGTCTGGTTTGCACTTTAGACATCTTTTACATCTTCTTGGTTGGTTGGAAGGGATTTCCTCACGAATATAAACCCGCTGAGTTTTAAAACAAACAACAAAAGTTTGATACAATACATCGACATGTTGCGATTGGAAACAAATTCAATGGGGCACTTAAAGTTATATGTACTCGAACCGGTTAGTATTTTAGTACCTTCTTTCATGTATGAGTGTGAAAAGTGGAGGGTAAAAAGAGAAACTTGGACGTGAAATTGTATGTGAAGGTGTATTGATTTATAAGAAGCGAATAATGTCAGTTGAAATAGATATTTTTGGCAGTATGTCCTTCTACCTACGCCGATAGGGAAATGGCGTGATGGGTTGTATGTATGGCTTCATTTAAAATAAGATAACAAGAGTCAGAAAGTTTCAATTTGTTTAGATGTATAGCGTATATGGACGTAGTCAGAGACCTAATGACAGTTTTAAATTATTAATCAAATTAAGGAAAAATGAGTCAATTCAGAATGAAGTACATAGAGATAACAGGTGTTTCAAGAAATAATAATCAGAGGAACGTGTGAACATAAAAATAAGCTTTGATTATGAATAAAGTAGCTAAATCCCAAAAAGTATCGTTTCTCTTAACTTGCACTTTTCTCCGCACACCTCTTATTTTATATTATTTAGTGACATTGTCATTTTCATTTTTACTCTCTGTGTAGATGCATTCTTGGGGTTCCCTAAATTATTCATCGTTTTTAATATATATTATAATATATTGGGTTGTTCGGAAAGTATTTTCATATTTCATATTTCTTTCTATAGATGTCATTAGGGCAAAATTTTCTGTTGCTTACTTAATTGTATATTATTATGAAATTTCATAATTTACCGCATTTTTATGATAATTGTTGACCCAATTTTTTTGTGATGAAAATTAGTTATTTTTACTACCACAAAAGAAAAAACGCGACAAACCAAAAAAAAATAAGTACATATACAGTATGTGGCAACAATGCAGTAAACGATTGTGTGCGTCAGATGTGATTTTTTTTTAAATTCATTAGGTGATGCGACACAAAGATGATATCCGTTCTGGAAGACTGATTACCACTGATGACGATCAAATCAATCTTTCAGTCGAAAATACCAGCGTTCTACGACGCGAGTGCTGAAACTAGTGTTAAGATCGCAACTTTTGTTCAGATACTGAAAATTTCGAAAAACCACCGTTAATAAGCAATTGGTACATTTTTGCGTTTGATTAACTTTCCAAATAAATTAATATACCATATACGAGGGCGGTTCGATAAGTACTTAGTCTCACCGCCCGATGGCACCACTATCGCAAGAGCATTTTTTATCGCGTAGTACATTCTCGTTGACAGCTACTGTTAAAGTTTCAGCCGAATCGGACGCGTAGTTTTGTTTTGACCGCGTGTGGAAGCGAGCGTGTCCGCGGATTTGAGAAAAATGGAAAAATAGCAATATCGGTCGGTGATTCGATTCTTATTTTTGAAAGGGAAATCGCGCAGCGAAATCAAAGAACGCTTGGATGCTGTGTACGGGGACTCTTCTTCTTCGATGGCGACCGTCAAAAATTGGTTTAACGAGTTTCAACGTGGTCGCACGTCGGTTTTTGATGAGCCACGCCCAGGTGCCCCGAAAACGGCTATAACGGAGGATAACGTGACAAAAATCCACGATCTCGTATTGGCAGACCGCCGATTGAAGGTGCGCAAGATAGCTGAGACAGTAGGCATCTCAAAAGACCGCGTGGGTCATATCCTGCATGAAGTATTGGGCATGAGAAAGCTGTCGGCGCGATGGGTGCCGCGTTTGCTCACTCCGGACAACAAGCGCAACCGTGAGACCACTTCAGAGCAGTGTTTGACGATGTTTAAGCGTAATCCGAAGGAGTTTCTGCGTCGTTTCGTGACCGTCGACGAAACATGGATACACTGTTACACACCCGAGACCAAGGAACAGTCGAAACAGTGGACTTCACCCGGCGAACGTGCTCCGAAGAAGGCGAAGACTGTCCTATCGGCCGGAAAGGTGATGGCCACCGTTTTCTGGGATTCAAAAGGTGTGATCTACATCGACTTCCTTGAGAAAGGCAAAACGGTCACAGGGCTCTACTATGCCGAATTATTGGGCCGAATTGCAGAAAAAACGGCCCCATTTGGCGAAGAAAAAAGTTCTCTTCCATCATGACAACGCACCGGCTCACACCTCCGCCGTCGCCACGGCCAAATTGGTAGAATTAGGCTACGAACTGCTGCCCCATCCACCGTATTCTCCGGATTTGGCCCCGTACGACTTCTTTTTGTTTCCAAATTTGAAAAAGTCACTCGCCGGGCAGAAATTTGAGTCGAATGAGGAGGTTATCGCCGCCACGGAGGCCTACTTTGCAGACCTCCAGAAAACGTATTTTTCAGACGGGTTAAAGAAGTTGGAGCATCGCTGGGTCAATTGTATCGAACTCAAAGGAGATCATGTTGAGAAATAAATCGCCACTTTTACAAAAATTTTGTTATTCTTTTGTAGGCTAAGTACTTATCGAACCACCCTCGTATATAATATAAAAACCAATATTCAAAAACAATTAAATAAAAATATTGTAATTTATTTTATCGAACACTATTTATTCCACTTTTTGTAATGGTATTACCCTACCGGTTTCAAGACTTTCACCTCATCATCAGTAAAGCACAAACAAGACTTAATTATGTTCGAACTGGTACTGACATACACATTATTAATGGTAAAAATTCGGGTTGGGTATTGTAGGGGACGGGAGGCAGGAGACAACTTCAGCGAGCAGCGGCAAAATCTTGGGAATATATGTGCTTGCCAGAATTTCACCTCGATATACTGACTTGAATATTTCTAGGGCCTCTAATATGTCCAATTTATTTCCGTTACTACTGATATGTAAGAATTTGCCATTATCGATAGAGAATGTATGATTTTCACGTAGACAACGAGTAGCCATTTCAGAATAAATTTGAGGATTTGTTAAGGCGGATTTGTGTTCACGAAATCCATTTTCAATTGAAAAGAGATTTCGTAACCATGTCTTTAAACCTCCACAGTGTTAATGCCTTAACTATGAATAATACATGAAATGAAACATACAATTTTTGAAATGGCAAAATATATTTGACAATCGTTAGGTAATTATCATATATATGTTTGATTGTGTACAATTGGAAAACCTTGGTCTTCATTCATAGCGCATAACGATCCACATAATGATAAGAAATACAAACGGAAAGCACCTATATTAATCGAATCTATTATTCACCAGCCATGAAAGTCGGTTACTGCCATAAATGAATAATGGCTTCGTTCGTTCCTACGTGTCCCATTGTCAAACAGTTGTTCATGTCCTTGGCTCACAATGAGCGTAATTCTACATTTTATCTCCTAAGTAAAATGTTTCATCTTGTTTTGTATTTTTTCTGCTTTTATTTTATACTACAAGATTATTAAGTATTCATCAGTTTGTGAACTTAGTTAAGTACTCTACGGAATAAAAGCGTTCAACGTGTCGTCTTAATTCTTAAATGCCTACGCTCTTATTTGAAGGAAATGTTTTATACCACACATCATCATCGTCGTATACAGTATTAACTACATTGTCTTTATTTTGAGCGTATTTGAGTTATTACTGTTTTTATAAATCCTAAATATCATAAAAGTTAATCTGTCAAATCACATAACGTTCACATTTATGAAAAATTCTTCTTCATCGTATCAGAATCGTTCAACTTTACTAAACCACATCTCCACAATACTAGGCGAAGGCATTACCAATCACACTCACCTGTAGGACGTCATCGACCCCATTTAATTGGGTAGCCACCGCACATGAAGAGGTGGTTGACGTTTTGCAGCTCGGCACAGACAGAGTCATCTGAGACCCCTCATTTAACTAGGTTGTCCCGGGTCGGACACATCTTTGTGCGGAGTCTATTCAAAGTCAGTTAAGCTCTACAGGTCGATACGCACTTCACATCTGGCGGGACAGTCAAACCTTGGGAAGTGGCCATGAAGCTTTGGCCCTGTTTCTGGTATATGTGCATGGGGTGGTGTGGGTCCGTCTCTTGAGCAGCTTTCTCAATGCGGGTTACAATTTATTGGTGGCGTATTGGGGGAGGTGCGATTCCAGTAAGGGTTCGTACCTTAGTGATCATCGCAGTTTAAAAGCATCCGGTCACGATGCATGTTTCTTTCAGCGCCGTATCTACTTATTTAGCGTGGGTACACTTATACCACACTGAGCAAGCGTACTCAATCATGGAGTTGCACAGTGCGAGAGCCGATATCTTGAAATTGTGAGGGTCGGTACTCTACGTGGTTCTTGTTAGTTTCCTCATGATACAATTCCTTGCTGATGTATTCCTCTTCATGTTGGTATAGTGCTGCTTATATGAGTGCATGCGGTTATATATCAGAATTCCTCAACTTGCTACAATTTTTAACCATTCACCCATATATAGCATTTACTTTCGTTTTTACATTATTTTATTACTATTACTTTGGATTTTGCAGCATTCGATCTCAAATATTTCTTTGTGCATCTCTCCAACAATTTATTTAATAAATTCATCTTCACTCTCCGCCAAAATTACCACGTCATCTGTATAAAGTAATCGGCATATGAACACGTGCAATATAAAATATGAAAAATAAAAGTTTTTCAACAAAAAATATATTTAATTATCGTCGCGCAATGCGTATTGTGTCAATTTCGGGCACAACATAAGTAACTTATATTTTCAAAATTTCATTTATATTACAAAATAAAGGAAAATTGTTAAATTATATTACTTGTCCATTATGAAATATTTAAGCTACTGTTATGAAATGGTTAATGCTCAATGGATTAGAATCGAAAAATTTTCAAGTATTTTTTCTCAACATACGTTAGAAAAAAATAAGTTCATAAACATGTGATAAATGTCTCAAAAAATATTTATTTTCATTACAAATATTTTCATGGCGTTTATCAAAATTAAGAGAAGTATAAAGATAGATCTCCTGTAAAGTTCGTCATTTTTACTTTTAAACTATATAAAATATAGATATTCGTATGATGGCACTAAGTCTCACTAAAATTATGAACAATGTTGTACTGAATTTTTATCAAAAAATAAATGGGTTTGATTTTAATTACTAGTTAATGTTTTTCGGGGTTTTTGCTGTGTTGTGTTAGGTTCAATTAAGGCAGATGTTCCATATGTGTTCCAATCTTTATCCTCGGGGTGATTAAAAAAATGTTAACGGAAATAGCATTTTCTCATTTGAGAACGAAGACTGCAACACCTTTGAAACATCGGTCATTATTAAAATCAACTTAACATCTCCAAAAAACATTTTATTCTGGAAGAAATAACATGTCTCGCATTAGTTTAACAGACCTGTTTTTAATTGATTTTATACGAGTACATATCTAAAACAAAGGCGTTTAATATTCATTTCATATACTCAAAGATCTAAAAAGGGATTAGTTAAAAAAAAACGAAATTTTGTACGCGTTCAAATACAATGCAAAAATAGAATATGTAATGAATGACCTTCTAATATCACCGAATATTAAACTCTTTTTCGATATCACCCTGAGGGTGAAGCCTGGAATGCTTTCGAAACGCTGGTCATCATTTAGTAACAACTTTTTAAATTTATAAAAAACACCCATTAAAACATATTTGACCTTAGTTCAACAGCTCGGTTTTTAATTAACTTTATACATTTCTTAACAAAAGAGTGATTTTCCATTAAACATATTCAAAGATCAGTGAACGATCTCCATGGTCAAGTTTTTAAAATGCCTGCATTCAAACCTGCTGCAGGTTTGATTCCCGTTGGAACCCAGATTAATTTCAATAATAATTTAAGGCTGATTTTCACTTAAGGCTTCTTGAACATCTTTCTAGTTAGTTGAAAGAATTTTCCACTCAGCGATAAGCCCTCTAGGCTTTTTTTATACAACGAACTATCAATACAAAAAAGACAAAAGATTAGTGATTATTCATTTTAAATTATTATTTTACATATTTTCATATTTTGTTTCAAATAAAATAATAATGAATAAACAAAAACTTGGCTTTCAATAAGTTCTTCGACCTCTTTTTCGCATCTTGTCAATATAAATAAAAAATAACGTCAATCTCCATTATATATTATTCAGACTAAATTCGCTTGGATAAAACTTAAGACAGTTGTACTGGCCTTAGATCTCTCAGAAAATCTGATTCTTAGAAGCAACAATTGTGGATACATGATTTCAAGAAAATATCAAATAAAAGAAAAAAGCATCAGCGAAATCGTAGTTTTTCATATGAATAATAAACAGAAAAAAATGTTCTTTTTCTTTGCATAATAAACAGAAAAAAGAGATGTAACAACAAAATTCATATATCAAAATAATATATTCCTTTATAAAAAAGCTCTGATATCTATGCGGTTCAATTCATCAACAAATATGAGGATCCCGTAGGCAGGGATGACCTGGAAAATTAAGTGGGTGGGTGCAAAGTTCGGGTACACTGTTGATGAGTAGTGCTCGAAGTATCGGTACGATTTAAGGACGGACACCTTACTTCTTCATCGAATATTGTAAAACGGACGTGGGATATTTTGTTTGGATATTTTACGTGCTATAGAAAACAATGGCATTAGACATGGAAGGATAGAATTTTATACATAAATTAATGTTATAAAATACATATATGTTACATATTAATATACTTATTTATATTACACTACTGAGGTAACTATTACATGTACTGCTCATTCCTTCTTTCCAGCATTTTATTATCATATCAAGTGTACCAATATGGTTAAAATCGAAGCATTCCATGGTGAAACAAAGTCACCAGGTGTCCACCAAGGCTGTACGGCAGACAGAGAGTGGAGTTGGCCATGGCCAGAACCCTTATATGGTAGAGCTTGCAAGGTTTCGCCAATTACGACGATAAATATTTTAAACATGTAAATATGGGGAGATAGATACATATCATATATGTTATATTTGTGCTCTTGGCACAATTGGACGCCAACCTTTGCGGATTGGGGGACGAGGAGGGATACGAAGAATTCATTTTGGCCTGGGGTGAGCAAAGTTTGAGTACGGGGTCTTCATATTTATTCAGTTTAACCTACATCTTTATATTAATGAAAAACAGGCCAAGTGTTGCCGAAATATTTTCATCCATAAAACCCCCAAGAAGTATAGCTTATTTATTCGGTCCCCAAAAAGAAGTTTAGCTATTTTTTTCACTCCCGCCTGTTTCAAATAGGTTGGGACTGAATACATAAGCGAAACACATTTTTTAACTTATCTGTAATGAACGCGGGGCCTCGCTAAGTGCGGAACTAGCTGCGGCTACACTCTACATCTACCTCAGGCCTCCCCTGCTTATAGAAAAGAAGATCTTCCTGTGAAACAAAGGTAATTTGGTTACGTGAACTACTCTATCTCTAAAACCACAAGCCTTTCTTATTATTGTATTATTATTTTGTTGTATAATACAATACAACCTAGTAAACGAAGTGTCATGTGACAATCTCTTTCAACCAACCAGAATGGTATTTAAATTAAGCCTTTTATGAAAATCAGATTAAAATCCTTTTAAAAAAATTATTACCAACGGAACTCGAGCTCACAACCCGGTTGGAAGATAAGCGTCTTACCAGCTTGGCGGATTTGTATACTAACTTATAAACTTGTTATGATAAACACCGATTGTATTATAATGTTTTATGTTTCCGCTGTATTCACTACAATGGGTTTATTACCATGTTGCCAACCAACCATAAAATTTTTAGAGAGATCTTTTCAAACAAAAACTCTTTTTAAAATATCCGAAACTAACAAAAATCGAACCCGTTACCCCATGCTTGAGAAATAAGCATTTAACTAGATCACGGAGGACAAATGTGTGATAAAAATTATTGTGCACGTATAAATTGACAGGATCTTAAGAAACATAAGAGATCAATAAAGCCATTAGCAATACATAACCAAATAATGCAAAAAAACATCATCCCGCATCTAAATATAATCTTTGTGTAAACAAACCACACACATTTTAGACACTTGTCAGACAAAACATTGTCCTCGGTACCAACTATGTCTGAAATGTACCTCGGGGTTGAGGAAGAAGCACGTTTGTCAGCGATAAAAGAATATCAGTGATATTACAAAATTCGTGTACGTTTTTGTTTAAAATAAGTAAATAACATTCGAGTATTCTGCGTCACCTTCATTAATTTTCCACAAAATGTAGCATTCTTTTTACTTAAAATAATGGCATTGTAAATCAAAAGATCTTAATATAAATTTTAATTTGTTCTTTTTAGACCAGTAGGTGTTAAATCTTGTAGTATTTCATATATGTATGTTGCATCCGAGAACAGAGTTTGTTCATAAACTGCACTAAGAACACTCATTTTAAATATGATTATTTTGCTTTTTGATTATCTAAACATTTTTATTTAAAGGTGTTTAATTATATTTATTTATAAGTCGCTTAAATTAGAAGTTATAATATTTTTTGAATATTTTCAATTACAAGCAAAAATTATTATAGTTCCATAATCAAATTTTACTTTTTGTATCTGAGGCTAATATTTCGTAGAATTTAATTTATTGATAAAGTCAGATAGATTAATTAAAAAATATACACGTATTTATTTCACAAAATAAATTTATGTTTGATTGATGATTGACTCTTTTTCAGGGGGAAACCATTTTTCATACGCAAGATTAAAAATTAATACATAAACATATTTCAAACAGGTTTGTTTGTTTGAACTGGAAAAAATATCAGATATTACCCGAAATATTTTTTTTTCGTAATTAAATATACAACGTATTACAAAATATCAGTACTGATAAAATGTTGACATATGAAAGAGAAAATATTTAGATGCAATTGGTAAAATACAATTTATATATAAAAATGAACTAACAAAAAAATTCAATTTTTGAATAACTAATATATATAATAACAAACTTTTGCAATTTTCATCTTACCGACAGTTACTTAAAATGCGTAGTTAATGACAATGACTCAAAAACATCGACTATTTTAATTTGAGAAAGAAGTATATGTATTAAGAACAATTCTCAAACTGTAACCTGGTATTTCAACAGCGACCTCACCAACGCTGTAGCTACCTAATCATAAATTTATGTAATTAACTCGTAAACATTACCAGAGTCAGATGGTTAATATGATTTGGACATGTGTACCGAGCGAGTAATTTAAGTCATTAAAATTGTACACTGAACAAAATTGAGTTAAACACGACCCTTCAAAGCTCAGAAAAAAAGATACATAGATTATACTGGTTAGGATTGAAACACTTGAGGAAATGAAAAGATGAGAGTAAGTTATGTTAGATCGATCTATTCGTACGTACAGTTAATATTCTGTAAGATAATCAAGAGATGGAAAATAATAAATAAACGTTACTATACAATTTGTACCATTTAAAAGAAAACAAATAAATTTTTATAAGGTATCTGTGCGCTGTACATATTGTACATAAATGTGACATTCGCGCACCGGCGGAGTAATGCACGTACGCGTGGTTTCGCCACCAACCGACACAGCGAGTAAAGCGCTGGCACTGCTACAAGATTTCATTCTAACTATTTTAAGATAAAGAGTTTATTAACAATTAACTAGTTTATCCGGATGAAAACTTGAACGCTATAGAATTATTAATTTATTTTCCTTATATTATTATAATACAAAACCCCTTTAAACGAAAATTAGAAACGCAGAAATTAAAATGCAAATATAAATCGAATCAGTTTTAATTTTTCGCCAATGTAGTATTAAAATAAACGAGAAGTTTTTTGTTTTCTTGTGCAATACACTTTTATTTCGATTCAAAATTGGGGAAAGTTTACAATTAACGTAATTTCAATATAATTGGGTTGTTAATTATAATCAAAGTCAAAGGAGGTGGAAAAGGAAAGGAAGAATCTAGATTTACCATTAACTTCTAAGGTATACCGTGAGATTTTAACAAATTCCTTTTCTTACTCAGCGCAATTACATAAACGTAAAGTTTTGAACAATTTACTTTTCAACTTTCTATAATATGATAACACATTAACAATTCTGGAAATTAATTTTAAGACCATCCAAGCTTTTAATTTCACCGACTTTTGTGGATTAATTGATTGAACACATTTCTTTGACAAAGGGATTTTGGGTTGAATTCTCGATAGTCTAACGAAATTATGTCCTTGTCTAATTTGTCATCTATAATTTTATAATTTTTAAGTATTTTTCTAATCGATCAGGTACCGTCACATAGTAATTAGTTCATCGGGCTGCGTTGTATTTCGTAGAATTGTAGGAAAACTTACAAAATGATCAAGTTTTCAGTATACTCATATGGGTCATCAAGAAGTATCAGTCCATACAAAGTGTTAAAGTTTCTGAATAATCATACATAATGAAAGTAAATAAATGTTTTGAAGAGTGCATTAATTTCAATTCATTTATCAAATTAAACTTATCAGTGTCAATGAGAAAATCCAAAAAAATTAGGTCAAAAGATAATACAAAAACCAATCATGCATTACAAGTCCATGTCGTTTGAGCTTACAGCAATGATTTTCAGAAAGCATTTAAACTAGTTGTCCTTTAATAAATAGCTAAAGCTTAAGAAAACCCAAATCCGAAGTATTCTTAGAAACCGTTAGTAATATGTTTTTAGCATTGGCAAAATAACTTTAAAGCAATATTTAATATAACAATTCGTCGCTGTCATTGCTGGGCCTCGTAGTTGAGGATTCCCTCGACAATCCAACGTTTCTCCTCCACATTAACTATGTGATCTTCTGTAAGCGAGAAGCCCAACCCTAGACGCACACTCTCTCCCGCAGACGTCACAGAAATGTGTATCCTGCTGAGCCACCTGGTAACGCTGACACATGTTCGCAACACACTCACTGTTTTTTCACACATCTAGCTATTGTGACGCCATCAGCTCGAAAACAGGTAGCTCTCCACTTTCCACGATCTTGAGCCATCTGCTTGCAGTCTTCGGGAACCCCACACAAAGCCAGTGTCTTACGCAACACTTCCTCTGCCCACCTCTTCTGCGAAACAATCCTTCGCTATTCCATTGCTTTGCCGTATAAGACGCATTTTGGGAGCCTATGGTCACCCTTGCGTATCGCATGTCTAGTCCACTTTAATTTTGCCTCTACAACTATATCCTCTACAGTTGAGAAAAAAAAGATCTTGTAGACAGATATCTTAGTAGACTGGAAAATATCCCTGTTATATATATATATATATATATATATATATATATATATATATATATATATATATATATATATATATATATATATATATATATATATATATATATATATATATATATATATATATATATATATATATATATATATATATATATA
>CATKWJ010000356.1:0-26684 GCA_949825065.1 Odontocerum albicorne | reverse complement strand
CGTCACTTCACCAGTCTTTCAGTGTGTTGTCAGATTCCTAAAATTTGCTGAAAAAATTGTTTCAGGCTTTCGATCATTCGTTCTCCCCCCCCCCCCACTATTAGCTCACTGCATTGAACCTAATGTTTTCCTTTTTTTCTATGTTTTACATTAATTCTTACTTTTTTTTTAATAATTTAATTCCTAGTTTCCAGCCACTTGTCATTTTCAACTCTATCATATCATTGTCTTTACTACTATCATCAATCTTTCCAAGCTATTCGAAATATCTCTTCCCTCTTGGGCAACCATTCTTTCTTCTGACAAAATGCCTCCAGTATTACATTTGATTCCACTAACACCACTCGTATGTTTTCTTATATTTTCCTCTTTCTACATTCTTTATCTCTAAGTTTCTTCTTATTTTCCTCTTCTACATTCTTTATCTCAAAGTTTCTTCTTATTTTCCTAATCTACATTCTTTATCTCTAATTTTCTTCTTATTTTCCTCTTCAACATTCTTTATCTCTAAGTTTCTTCTTATTTTCCTCTTCTACATTCTTTATCTCTAAGTTTCTTCTTATTTTCTTCAACCTTTTATTTCGTTTGTCTTCCATTATGTGTTCCCTTGATTTTCATTACATCATAACTATTTCCTATTCTCGCTTCGATAAATACTATACACGCTCCATTTTCCCTTATACGCAGTTTTGAACTTCCGTATGTCGTCACCATGCACCTCCTTTTCATATCCAACATTTGCAGCGTCACGGATTTTTTTGCTATGGTCACGAATTTATTTTTCACACTCATCCACTCTTCTTCAACATTTAATTCATCACTTATCATTCTAATTATTCTTTAAACACTCTTTCTAAATACCCCTTTCTTCCGTCATCTTACAGTTTATCACACCTGATTCTCACGGCTGGTACTTCATTTTACATGAAAAATCGTTACTCACATAGAATATTAATTCTCATACCACAATATAATAGTCAGGGCCGATATAAATAAATATAAATAAATATAAATAAATAAATATTAGGTTTATTGACAGCAACATAGTATGTACAAGATCACACCTGAATAACACTTCTAAAACATATAAATTGCAGACAATACATCAGACACAGAAGCTATCAAAAGGTCTGGGCTCATCTAATAGCATCCCCTCGGCCAAAATACACCCCACCAATAAAGGGGGGAACCCAGCCACGGGGACACCAGATGTTTTTCAGCCCACACCCTTAAACACGTAGAAACAGGAATATATACAAAAAAATAAACACAGAAAATAAATATAGTAGATGACAAAAAAAGAAAAAAATACATTCAAGAGAGAGTACACCAAAAGGTCCGGGCTCATCCCACAAACATTCCCACGGCCGAGATACACCCCCCCAATGTAGGGCGAACCCGATCGCAAGGGCATCAGGGGGCTTCCATCCCACACCCCCGCATATCTAGATTAAAGAATAAATATAATAAAAAAAAAAAAAAAAAAAAAAAAAAACGTATGGCAGAAAACAAAATAAAAAGTAAACCCACATATACCACATCAGGTTAACTGTCAGCAAGAACGAGGAAAAAAAAAAAAAAAGAGAAAAGCCTCAAAGGAGTCCAAATTTTACTACATAATGACAAATGGAAATATCTGCTTATCGTATCCATATCAATCTTTGTGTTACTCATGCACACTTTATGTTAACTATTATTTTTCGTTATATTAATCTTTCGATTTATTCCTCCCCAAATATCCCATACACCTACATACTTTTCTTACTGCCACCATCAGTAAGTTAGAACTAATTATCGTGTCATGTAATTTTTTTAACTTTCGATTAATTATTGGTCTTACCATTTTAATCTTCAGGAATAGATTTGAGCTACTCTACAGGTAAATACGTATCTCATATCAGGAACAGATCAGGTCACGCTGATCAGGTGGATGTATTCTTAAATAAAACCTGTCATCATACCACGATTTACCTTAAACTGACATCATTAAATTAAGCTCAGGTTGTTGATGATAATGCATCTCCAAAACATAAGATATTTTAGCAGTACTGCCAAGAGATTCAACTAACTGGATGAACCCAGACATATTTTGCACAACCATCAACTCCCAGTCCTAAGGCACAGTTTCATTCAGATCGCTAAGCCTTGAAACAACCACCTGTTGTCACTAGGTTGAACTAGGTTGAACGAGAGGACAAGGACATCTAGAACCAGTAGGTAGATTCTACCTAAATAGTTATTTAGACAAGGCACTGAACTGTCGAGGAGGACCCTGAATTTTTTTGACAGGCTCAGGTATTCGGGCAATTAATGGTATTCGGGCAATTAATGACATGTCGAAATAGGAATGATGCGTAAATAATCGACTCTCTGTATTATTGTGAGGAAAAGTCATTGGAACATTTGTATTGTAATACACTTTTGTTTGATAAAGATGGCGGTCTTATTGCTATTTAGCATTTTTTTCCAACTAACTAGAATGATTTTAAAACAAGTCTTAATTAAAAACCAGACTGAGACTATAGGAATCGAACCCTGAACCCACTGGTCAGAGATAAAAGTAGTATCAATTAGGTCAGAGAAGTCATCAACGCTCGTTACAGTATCTGAGAAGTCCGGTATCTTGTATATACTATGCGTATCCAGAAAGTAAGTGTACTGAGGCTCTCACGACCGGATGGATTTTATTTTCGACATGTTGGCTACACTTCCGTGTAGCCTGACCCTTCTCCTTCGCAACGAGACCGGTTCGAGGTCAGTACGTTGAGAAGTGTCGACGCGAAAACACTTTTCGTGAAAAATGTCAACCCAATCTCCCGCCAAGTGCGAAATACGCGGCGTCATCCGTTATCTCGTTTGGAAGGGAAAACCTCCGGTTGAGGTTTATAATGAGGTAAAAACTGCATATGGTGATAAAGCTATGAATCGTACGACTGTGTACAAGTGGTGTCGCGAGTTTAAAAACGGTCACGTCACACCTCTTTACCCTCCAAAAAGTTCAAAACCACAATTTCAGCCAAGAAAATCATAGCATCCGTGTTTTGGGACTGTCAAGGCATAATTTTTATTGAATATATGCCTCAAGGGGAGACCATCAACTCTGCAAGATACTGTGAGACCCTAAAAAAATTGCGGAGGGCGATTCAGAACAAGAGGAGAGGCATGCTGACAAAGGGAGTCTGCCTGCTGCACGACAATGCCAGACCACACACGGCCAACACCACGAAGGAACTGCTCGCCTCGTTTAAATGGGATGTCTTGAACCATCCCGCGCATTCCCCTGACCTAGCACCTTCAGATTACTATCTCTTTACCTCCCTGAAGCTGCACATGGGTGGAAAAAGGTTTTCAACCGACGAGGAGGTAAAGGAGGAGGTGGAGAAGTGGACGGAGGGGTTGGCGGGAAACTACTTCGAGGAAGGCATCAAAAAGTTGATACCCCGCTTCACCACCTGCATTGAGAGGAATGGCGACTATGTCGAAAAATAGCTTACATATGTACTACGGTAACCTCGTAATTTTTTTGTTTAAATAAAAAAAATTCTAACCTACAAAAATTCAGTACACTTACTTTCTGGATATGCCTCGTAGATCATCTATATAGTGCCGTTTATAAAGCAGACTCTCCTCAGGGACTCTGTTACTCGGGATTTGAACCCATTATTATAAACCGATCAAAAATATTACAAATTAGGAAAGTGGTAGTTTTGGTCATAAGGCAACGTACTTCTCTGTATTTGGATATGTTTACAAAAAAAAATATCTGGTAGAACACTTTCAAAGGGAAGACTAACTACAAAGAAAGCTTCGTAGATCTTCCAAAATGTAATAGTAACAAATTCAGCTTTCGATGGAGTGTGGTTTGTGTACACGTATAATCATAAATTTTAATAAAACCTCCCAAAAAGAGTTGCCTTCAAGTATTTTCTAAAGCTGCACTCACCACCCATGTCTTTAACACTTAGTAGAAGATCATTCGACGCTATAGGACCAGCGACGGCACAAGTTTTGTCATAATACCCCGTTTTGTTGGATATATTCAGAATAATCAATTTTTTCGAAGAAGATGAAAAACGAATTTTATTGAATTTATATATTTTATAGAGATATTTATATTCAAGTTGCGAGTTTTCGAATCTAAAACACCATTTTTGGTTAAAAAAATAAAAGTAACCGCATTATTATTGCCAAGGTCTCTCTTTGTGAAGCATGAAGACTTCCCTCACACGTCCGCAATATTTGAGGTCACAAAACGTGTTGCGAATTCACTGTGTAGTGACGTTCGATTACGCCTCGCGTGTCTTATTTTCCGGGTTGCCTGCTCCCAATTCTGATCCAATCAAATGATTCAATCGCTGGAAATTGTTGGGTTCGAATGGTGGTTTCAAAAAATGAAAGCGCAAAGATTTTTCAAAAAGGTGTATCCTGAAATAAATGAAACTTTAGAATTCATTATTTTTTATTATCAACAATACAGGATATTTTAATAAAATCGAATTCTACTAATGAAAATGGAAGAATTTGGTATTTCGAAAAGCGTTTTTTTACAACTCTTTAGATACTGTTTGTCTAACATACAATACGTCAATTTGTTTCTGATGGTATTGTAGGAACTACTGTCGTCGCTGAATATTGTCGTCACACACGGTCAACGACCGACGAAACGACCTTCGGATATGTCCAAAGGCCGCATACCAAAACATTGAAATTGTTTACCCGCAAATACTATTTACGATACATTCCACAGTAGAAAGAGAACGCATCACGCTGTCTCGCCGTTTTCACCAACAAATTGTCTACCCACAATATTATTCGCGACGTCTGCAATATTTCAATCGACCATCTCTGCACGCACAGGAGTGAGATAAAAATATATTCGGTCGTTGACCGTGTGTGACGACAATATTCAGCGACGACAGTAGTTCCTACAGTATATTCGAATCTGTACCTTTTGCTATACATACAGATGTTCCGCAGGGTTCCAATTTTGGTCTGACATTGTTTTTAATTTTTATTACAATAATTATATCGGATATAACCCTTCTTTCAGAGAAATATCAACGAACTCACGAGACGCATTGCCTGTTTTAAGACAGCTGACTTACACCCACAAAATTCACACATAAATAATTCAACAAATCTGAGCTGCCGTAACTCGTGCGTTTAGACAACTTGGTCAAAAAATTATCTTCTAGTTTGTTTCTCTGTTTTGTCAAAATTTGTTCTCTTATTTTATTTTCCCTCTTTATTCTATTGTAATTCTCTGAATCGGTCATTGCCTGGTTTGGTTTTAAAAGGAAGACAACAATCTTGTAAATACCAAGAGTATATATCTGATCGGATTGACCTCTCTGCAGGCGTTCCACAAGGTGGAATTCTCTCTCCACTCTTTTTTTTTCTATATTCATCAACCGAATAACAACATCTCTTAAGTGTTTTTATCATCTGTATGCGAATGACCTGCAGATATATTTTTATTCATTTGGATCCAAATTTATTTTACACGGCTTTGAACGAATTAAACTGGCACGAACGACAAGAACTGTTCTCAATAACATACGCAAGAACGGGTCTTCCTGCCGCTATGCCTGTTGGAAGGGCCTTAACTCTTCTGAACGGGACTGCTTCGGATATTGACATATTTCAGATCACATTACCAAAAGCAAAAGTGAATTTTCTTCTAAGATTGAGCGCGTTAGAAAGCACTCATCAACGTACTTAAGTTACTTTGAATATATGTGTATGTTTGTGTGTATATATGTATCATATGCATAAACATTATTTTTATTTTATATAATTTTTCTTTATTATAAGCCTGTTTTGAGAAAATAAATAAATAAATAAAAATAAATAAATAAATAAAAATAAATAAATAAATGCGAACCTTCAATCGATCTCAGAGTGGACTGGGGAGCATCGCTTACTCATAAATCCTAAGAAGTCTCAGGCGATCCTCGTTGGCAGCCCTCAGCTTCTCGGTAAATTCAACATTGACTTACTTCCTCCAATATTACTTGATGGCTCTATCATACCATTACATAAAACTGTTAAAAACCAAGGAGTGCTAATAAATAACACTCTCTCATGGCGAGATCAAATAAATGAGGAAAGCCGAAGGATCTTCTTCAGCCTACTAAAACCAAAATTTTACTCGTACAATCTCTGCTCTTTTCAATTCTGGACTATGCGGACGTATGTTACTTGGATGTTACAGAGGAACAGGTGAAAAAATTACAGCGTCTTCAAAATGTTTGTCTAAGATTTATTTTCAACTTCATATCAGAGCGCATTGAACTGGCTGAATGTTAGAAATAGACGCCAAATTTACATACTGTCTTTATTGTATAATATCCTTAACTGTTCCGCCACCCCCTCTTATCTCGACGAAAATTTTCAGTGTCTTTCCAATCATGGATTCGCGATAGGCTCAAACAGACATTGTTTATTGGCCTTTCTAGTTCACAGACCCTCTTTCTTTACGTCGTCCTTTACTGTCCAAGCAGTGAGACTCTGTAATCAGTTACAAACCAATATAAGACTCGCTCCATCCTTGACATGCTTTAAGAAGCGACTGAAAAAAGTCTTAATTTCTAGTCAGGAAAATAACGTGTTTCATTCCTGATTTTCTTCTTCTTTTCCTATCCTCTCCACCATCTCTTCCTTTTCCTTTGATTGATAATATCTCACTTTATATGAAAAGGAATGTTCGGGTGATTGTCTATCTTTGTGGGGTTTGTGGGCATATGCTCACGAGTGTGTTTATAAATTTCGTGGGGATGGATAGTCATTTGAATGATTTATGCGACCATGTAACATGCTTCATTTACTTTTGCCTGCTTGGTTGGAAGAGATTGCCGCTTGGAAATAAGCCCGCAAGATTGTACTTGCAATAAAAATGTTAAATAAATAAACATAGTGCAGTAAAGCTTGTGTGTATGTGTGAGCGTGCATGTGTGTGTGCATGCGTGTGTGTGCGTGCATGCATGCAAGCCTGAGCGTGTGTGTATGCGTGTATGTGTATGTGTGTGTATGTATGTGTGTGGGTATGAATAAATGTGAGTGTAGGTATGTGTGTGTCAAGGTTTGAACATTTATAATTTTTACTGTGTCGGTACATGATTATTGTGTTTACAACTGTGTCTATTGTTTATTATTATTTTTTTGTATCATAGTATAGTTGTGGTACATGTAGAAGGGTGTGGACTGAAAAGCATCAGGCGTCCACTTAGCCGGTTTTGCCCTTATATTGATGAAGTGTTTCTCGAATGGGAGGAAGTTATGTGACGAGCCAATATCTCGTAATAGATTTTCTCTCAAACGTATTTACTTTTCCATCATTTGAACATTTTTGTGTTATTTCAGGATATATATTAATATTCAATATTGCTTTCAATAAACTTAATATTTATTTATTTAACGAATATTGATAAAGCATATGAAATGAGGCACATTTGATTAAAAACAGTTTTAAACTATCTCTTTTGAATTTCTAATGAAATACTCTCAGTGAGAAACAGCTTTCAAGTGTGGAAAATAAATCCCGTTAAAGTTGGAAAAATGTTTGCACATTCCACTAAAAGGAGAAATCTTCCGAGACGGGATGCTTCGTAAAAATGTATACATCTCTGTTAGAAAAAAAAAACAGTCTTTGCCAATATTTTTTTCAAAAGAAAAAAAAAGCAGTTTTTTGCCACAAAAATCTCTGCTAACATTTAGGGTAGAACGCGTTTTTTAACGGGATATAAAAATTCAATTTCAGATAGTCCCAAAACCTAAGCTTTGCAGTCTAAACGTTCGTCGCTAGATACAAGTGTTGAATAATTATAATAAATGACAATGTATGAAGCACATTATTGAAGGATTAAAAGTAATTTAAAAAACCATTTAAGTGTAAGGATAAAATTACCAAGGAAAGCCGAATTTAAAAGCAAACCTTTGTAAATTTTACGATTTCTGGTAAAAACTACCCATATCTCTATTATCCTAGACCAATAATATTTGACACCACAGAACTTGTAACGGTAAAAGCATTCTTGCTACCTTGAAGTGTTGCATACGCGTCGCGCGTTTTGGACACGTAATGGACACATACGCATTATGGACACATATAATCACTTATGGACACATATGCGTTATGGATACATACGCGTTATGGACACATATAATCATCGTTGATACTATCATGATGAAAGCGACGAACGTCGTGGATACTTATTGATACAAGAGGTATAGACATTTTTATGATACAAGCATTATTGAGTCTCATGGTGCAAGCGTCGAGCGGCGTGGACATTTTTATGACACAAGATTTATTGAGATTTTATGATACTAGTGTTATTGACACTCGCAAGACATATGTATTGAGCGTCATGGACACTTATCATACAAGAGTTGTAGACAATTTTATGATACAAGCGTTGTCACCACTGCCATGATATTAAGCGTCGTGGACATTTTTGTGATACAAGAGTAATATACACTTTTATGATACCAGCGAAGTGCATACTCTTATGATACAAGCGTCAAGAGTCGTGAAAACTTTTATGATATAAAAGTTGTAGACACTTGTATGATACAAGTGTTATGGACAGTCTCATGGTGCATCGAGTGGCGTAGACATCTTTATGATATAATAGTTATTGAAATTTTATGATACCAATATCATTGACATTCGCAATACACAGACTTCGAATATTGTGGACACTTATCATTCGAGAGTTGTAGACACTTTTATGATACGAGCGTTATCAACATTCTCATAATACAAGCGTCAAGTGTTGTAGACATTTTTGTGATACATGAGTTATTGAGATTCTATGATTAACAGTGCCATTGATACTCGCAAGACACAGGCATCGAGCATCGTGGACACTTATTCGAGAGTTGTGGACACTTTTATTATACAAATGTTATCAACATTCTCATGATACAAGCGTCAAGTGTTATAGAGATTTTTATGGTACAAGAGTTATTGAGATTTTATGATACCAGTGCCATTGATACTCGCAAGACACAGGCATCGAGCATCGTGGACACTTATTCGAGAGTTGTAGACACTTTTATGATGCAAACGTTATCAACATTCTTATGATACAAGCGTAAAGTGTTGTAGACATTTTTATGATACAAGAGTTATTGAGATTTAATGATACCAGTGCCATTGATACTCGCAAAACACACGCATCGAGCGTCGTGGACACTTATTCGTGAGTTGTAGACACTTTTATTGTACAAATTTTATCAACATTCTCATAATACAAGCGTCAAGTGTTATAGACATTTTTATGATACAAGAGTTATCGAGATTTTATAATACCAGTGTCATTGATACTCGCAAGACACAGGCATCGAGCGTCGTGGACACTTATTCGAGAGTTGTAGACACTTTTATGATACAAACGTTATCAACATTCTCACGATACAAGCGTCGAGTGCTGTAGATATTTTAATGATACAAGAGTTATTGAGATTTTGTGATACCAGTGCCATTGATACTCGCAAGACACAGGCATCGAGCGTCGTGGACACTTATTCGAGAGTTGTAGACACTTTTATGATACAAACGTTATCAACATTCTCACGATACAAGCGTCGAGTGCTGTAGACATTTTAATGATACAAGAGTTATTGAGATTTTGTGATACCAGTGCCATTGATACTCGCAAGACACACGCATCGAGCGTTGTGGACACTTATTCGAGAGTTGTAGACACTTTTATGATACAAACGTTATCAACATTCTCACGATACAAGCGTCGAGTGCTGTAGACATTTTAATGATACAAGAGTTATTGAGATTTTGTGATACCAGTGCAATTGATACTCGCAAGACACAGGCATCGAGCGTCGTGGACACTTATTCGAGAGCTGTAGACATTTTTATGATACAAACGTTATCAACATTCTCACGATACAAGCGTCGAGTGCTGTAGACATTTTAATGATACAAGAGTTATTGAGATTTTGTGATACCAGTGCCATTGATACTCGCAAAACACACGCATCGAGTGTCGTGGACACTTATTCGAGAGCTGTAGACATTTTTATGATACAAATATTATCAACATTCTCATGATACAAGCGTCAAGTGTTGTAGACATATTTATGATACAAGAGTAATATACACTTTTATGATACCAGTGTTGTTATACTCTCACGCTACAAGCGTCAAGAGTCGTGGAAACTCTCTTGAATGATACAAGCGTCATTAATACTCTCAGGATTCAATCGTAGAGCGTCAGGGACACATTATTAACACTTCCCTTACGGTGTTAAAATTGAAACGCGTGCTCCGGTGTTGGGTAGTGAGTACGCGATCAAAAATTAGCGATTTTAAATCGGAAAAATAAGAACATTCATAGATACTCCCCTTAATTAATTATAATTGAAGTTAAAAATTATAATAATTGAGATTTATTTGCTGAAAACATTAAAAAACCATCTGGCAACGCTCACGGAACGGGCGTACGTCTAACATATTTGCAAGCCTAGAAGCTACTGTGGCGCGGAACGTCAGTCGCATACCCCGGCGCTTACGCTTATGCTTGCGACGTTGAGACAATTCAGCTCCTCGCAATTCAGTGGAGTATGCAAGAGTGAGATACGAATAAAGTGTCGCGCTTCCCGCATACTATTCACCTATCGTCAAGACACACAAGGTCGAGGCACTCACAGCGTTTAAATGCAAATTTGTTTCCAATATCTTCACAAAATACCCACGATGTAGTCGATAAATTCTGATTAATATTAATATTATTTTTTAAATCAATGCGTAAATATATTATGGAGGAATACCTAAAATCTTAACCTTGTATTTATTATGTTTATAGAGATATTGATGGTTATTAGAAGCAACGTGTAGAAGATACCCAACACAGGGAAGGAAAGGTTAAACAAGAGTTATTTGCTCTTTAATGGCGCCAGCGTCGTTGACTCAATCATGAAACAAGCTGCGAGAACCGTGGACAACGATCATAACAGAGTTGTGGATATTTTTATGATACAAATCTCATCAACACTCTCATAATACAAACGTCGTGAAACTATATTGATACAAGACTCATCAATATAGTTTCTAGTACATATTTTTTAGATGCCTAGCGTCGTTGGTACTTTCATGATAAAAGAGTCGAGTGTCGTTGACATTTTTTATGATACAAGCGATGAGATCTGTTTCTAAATGAAGTTACTACATTTTGGGAAATACTGTATAAGAGCGCGTCGAATGAACGGCACACATTAAGCATTCACGGGAGCGTCGCGACGCTTGGCGTAGTTCAGCGTAGCACGGCGTAGCGTAACGGAGATCGGCGTCTCTAACGAGCCAATTCAGAAACTATCCAACAGGACCGGCGTCGATATAATTATGTTAATATGGATTAATGAAAGATTTCTACAGCACCATTTAGAGAATAAACTCTCCTCAAGAGACCTTTATAAATAAAAGTATTCTACAAATTCACTTTTACAAGAGTAGAATACAAGAAAGTTTTTAATTGAGAGTAATAAAGGTAAATGCCAATAAAAAAGGAAATTAAAAGATATACACTAAAAGTAATTTGTAAAAACGGTACAGAAAATAAAGTGACTCTTAAATTTTGTTGTAGAAAGGTATAATTTCTATAGATTGTGTAGTAGAAAGGTCGTCTTCCATTTGTTTAATTTTCTACGATACTCACTCTTTACGACCTTCGTGGCCTAGTTGGTAAGACGCTTGTCTCCCAGCTCTATAGTAACGGGTTCAAATCCTGCTGGATACCAGATTTAAAAATAATGTCTGGTTTTCATGTAAGGCTTCTTTACATCTTTCTGGTTGGTAGGAAGAGATTGCCACACTATTACGGAAATTAGCTCGCCAGGCTGCACTATATACAACAAAAGTATAATACAATATATTGTTTATAGTTAAGGTATTAACGTTGTGGAGGTTTAAAGAAATTGTAATTTATTTTATCAAACACTGTTTATTCCACTTTTTGTAACGGTATAACCCTACCGGTTTCAATGCTTTCACCTCATCTTCAAGGGAGCACAAACAAGACTGTCTGTTCTCCCCTGATGATGAGGGGAAAGCCTTGAAACCAGTAGGGTTATACCGTTACAAAAAGTGGAATAAACAGTGTTTGATAAAATAAATTACAATATAATACAATACAACACAAACTCTAATACATTTGAATGCCACATGGCAATAAGCTCGCCTGGCTGTACTGTATACAGCAAAAGTATAATACAAACTCTAATACAGTTAAATATCTTGTATTTTTTTTAACTGCAAGCCTTTTGATACTCTTCTGGTTGGGGTAAATATCAATTTTTATTTGTTTTTTGAACAATTTCATGCAAATTTATCTAGCGGATTTATTGCTTTAAAACGCTTTTGTTTCAACAGCTTTTGTTTCGTAATTATTATCGGTAGCCATGACCGTGACTTTAATATACCTGCTATACATAAAACCATATTTGGGAAAAATTAACAAAAAATTAAATGAAAAATAAATCCCTAGGTTAGTAGAATTCAGATCGCTTATTGTATGCGAGTTAAAGTCAAGAAATATTTTAACTCTCACATTTGAACTGTATATTTGTTAAGTTAGTATTTCTTAATTAATTTGTTTTACACCCTCAAACCATCTCTAAGAGCGCTCTTTTTAATCTTAATTAATACATCAATCTAAAGTTCACATTCATGTCTTATAATTTTATACCGTATTCCAGGGATGGGCATACGTGAGGTCAACGAGAGCCGCATTCTGAATTTTCATATATTTATTATGAACAGGCACACCATAGTCACGTTCTCACGTAGTATTAAAAACACTTATTCTAATTTATTACATATTCTACACAAATCTTAATTTCTGAATAAATTATAAATAATACACATAAAAAAATATAAAAATATCGCAGAATACGGTTTGCGTGGTTTGCGCACATAAAGAAGCAGGAGATGCGCGCGTACCCTACACATTGAAATCACAGCACACACGTATACACCAATACTTGCGTCTCTGACAGTTGCGTTCATTTTATTTATTTATTTATTATTACACATGACAAGAAATATACACATGACAAGAAATATACACAATTTGCGAAAAAACAATAGGTAATTTGATTTGTACATACAATTTTAATGTATCTGGGTTTGTTGCCTTTCATTTGTCGTATCCTCAGTAAACTAGGCTTTTGCCTGTATCTCACTGAGGATATTTAGCATGAAAAAATAAATAGATACTTCTTCCCGATTTTTGATTACACAAAAATAAAACCCCGTTGCACGCTCTCATCAACCTGACAAACAGTGACACTCAACTACAAATGGAAACATTTTGCGAAATTCAAATCCTCACACATCATCACTACAAAAAGATCAAAAATATTTATCCCACAATCATAAGAATAAAAATAAAAATTAAAACAAAAAAAACACAGACACATAAATACAAAAACAACCAAAATTAAAACAACAAGAAGAAACTCACACTCACGAGCTCACACAAATCCTTTCCACTCGTCATTCATCCTGAAAGCCCAAGTACTCAAAATCCTGTCGCAATAACAACCACGCGCCGATCGACTGCCTAAATGGTTTTCCTACCTTTACCTTTATTGAAGTCAGCACGCCATTGTATGTAATGGGAGCCAGATAAGCATATTGACTTTGGGCAAAAGAGGTTTTAACTCTAGGGATGGTGAACATTTCATTAGTTGCCATTCATGCATGCGCATCTTGTCACTTACAACATTTAGAAAGGAAAATCGCAAAAATACAAGTACAATGGGGAAAGAAAGTATCTATATTTTTATAAGAGACATTGGGAGCCGCACTTAACCCGACGAAGAGCCGCATTTGCACACGTCTGCTGTATTCTGTCATATACTGTTATTCTATGGCCTAGTTAGTGAAACGTCTGTTTCCCGACCTGGAGGTTGCGAGTTCAAATTCCGTCCATGAATCCAGATTTAAAAAAAAGATTCTTGTCTGATTTTCACTTAAGGCCTCTTTAACATCTTTCCGGTTGGTTGGAAGATATTGCCACATAAAATAAGCCAATCAGGTTGTACTGTATACAACGAAAGAGTAATACAATGCAATACAACTTTTATATTATTTTAAGTGCATGTATTTATTCATTTATTTTGCTCCATTTACTGGAACAACAGGTATTTCACCAAGTGAGACACGGAGATTGCTTACAAATGTTACTTGCTTGATATTTTTGCACGTACATAATTGAGATATGCTTACTTGTCTGTATTGTTTGACACTTTCGTTGTATACAGTACAACCTGGCAGGCTCATTGCCACGCGGCAATCTGTTTAAAATAACTAATATGGCGTTGAATAAGTCAAAAGGGAAAACAAGACTAGCACCCCCTTTTAAACAATCTGGGTACCAACGGTAATCAAACCGACCACCCCTGGATAAGAAGACAGACATCTTAGAAACCACAATATTTCAAATAAACCTAAAAAAGGTTTCTAGCGTTATAATAATAATAGTTAAACGGGATTTTATACAGCGCCATTTAAAGAGCAAACTCATCAAGGGATTTCTAACTAGGGATTCGAACCCACTATTATTGACATATTAAAATAAATCATAATAAATATACATTAGTTTAGTGTAAGGGAAAGGAAGGTGGTGACTGCGGCCATTAGATTAGGTACGTTATCGCGTCTGCATATGTTCACAAAAACAATTTTTTTTAAGAAAACTACAGAAAACTTACAAAGGAAATTGGACAAGAAATAAAACTGTGTAGACCTTTCGATAACAATATATTTGAATTTAGGTAAAGTACAGTAACCGGTGGTAAGTAATACACATCGGGCTTAAGAAAGAGACTGTCGGCCATAATTGATTAACTTCGGCTTTGTAGAGCGTCATCTCTGTCATTCATACACGTGTTCCGTCGCGATTTGTTAGACGTTGTCAAGCGTTCTAGGGACAGAGACGACGCTCTACAAAGCCGAAATTAGCCGATTTTGGCCGACAGTCTCTTTTTTAAGCCCGATGTATATTACTTACCGCCGGGTATTTGTATATGTGTGTAATGTTGATATTAAATTATAAATTTTGATTAGACCTCCCAAAAAAATACGTCATTAAGTCCTTCCTCGGTCGTTGCTGGACCTCATAGTCGAGGATTCCTTCGTCATTCCAAAGTCAATTCAATTGGAAAGTGAAGCTGCGCCGTGGATTTGTTTTAAGTAAGTGAGCCGTAGCACACCAGCAAACTCGCCGATCCGATGGTACACCGAAGTCAGAAGATTGGAGTGCACCAACATGTTTTTTACCTATTTTTGAAAGGATATATATGACCGAAACCATCCTTATATCCTCGAATATTAGGCGTATAAAAGATCTGTGTCATTCGAAGGAAGTAGCACATGCTGGGTTTGAACCGACGGCCTTCTGCACTGAAGTCTAGTGCGTTTCAGCGCGGCCATGCACCTCCATGAGTGCTGAATATAAGTGCTTCCTAAAGCTCCACAGGTCATCAATATCTCTTACGTTTAGAGACAGACACAGGACCAGCAACGGCAAACGCCCTATCGCAACTTTCACCTTGTTCTACAAGTGAGCCCATGTGTTTTTTTTTATTTCTCAAGATCTGTCCATAAAATTCTCAAAAAATCCAATTTTTGTTCTATGTAAGCGTTGTTCCACTAAAAACAAATCTGAGTTCTTTACCTATATAAAATAAGTTTCCGACAATTACGTAAGTCTGCTTGGTGAAGTTTGGTAATATTTTGTGATATACATACATAACATATATTGAACTTAAATATACTCGTACATATAATTATTAAATAATTTAAAATAAGGACTGTAATCTATTATTCCTTCTGCTTTTTGTATCTTCATGTTAGTTTAAGATAAAGTTTTGTAAAATTTGTCAATAATTTTAAGTACTTGTATAACCTGTCACATGTTCATTTGTATATAAAGACACTGTTGTGCCGTTAATTAAATAAAAAATAATAATATCGCGTCATATTGGTTCGATTCGGAACATTAGCTTATTCGATTAAATTCGATATTAGTTTATTCGATAAAGTTGAAATTCAAATTCTCCTCCACTCCGAAGGAATATCTTTCAGACACAGATTGTTTGGTTCTTTGTTGCATATATATTAAAATATCGAAATTCGTTCTCTCTGTTAACCTTTAATAATATGAATGTATATGTCTTTAAAAAATAAAGGAAATGGAAAAAACGGGAAAACTGTAAAAAAAAACCCCGATTCCAAAGAGGATTGATGTGCGTCGTGTTGGAAAATGGGGTTGATTGAATAAATATAGAATCCTGGAGGTGAAGCGCGTCCCACAGGCACTGCAGTGGCGCTGGGCTGGCAAGAGTCGATGGGGGACAACTTGTCGTTGAACAGAGTCGTATCAACGTCTTCAAAATGTGTGTCTAAGATTTATTTTCAACCTACGAAAGTACGATCATATAACTTCATACCAGAAGGCATTAAACTGGTTGAATGTTAGAAATAGGCCAAATTCACATGCTGTCTCAATTTTATAATATCCTTAACTATCCCGTCGCCCCCTCTTATCTCACCGAAATTTTTCGGTATATTCATTCTAAAACACCGCTATGGGTGAGAAGCGACGCTATTCACGTCTCACTCTCACTCTACTTTGGTATATGGGAACGCAAGAAATATAATCTCAGTTCGCTCGCTTCAGAAGCTTTCGGGCCTCTATTTGAGGTGGTCGCTTCGCCCGTTTTGTGAACGTCGGCCGATGTTTTTTTCATGTTGTCAGAAATAAAATTTCAATTATTTTGTCATTTTTGACTTCAAATTTAATTAATTTAAGCGATTGGCTATAAATATTCTTATTTTTCCGATTTTAAATCGCTCGTTTTTACGTGTGTGTTGATGTTTATTGAATACACAGCACCGGAATGCGCGATTTTTTTAGCACAGGAAGGGAAAGGTTAAGTTGCGGACGGGAGCTACACCTAATCCAACTATGCTGGAAGATATGAAGTCTTATTTTCCTGGCAACTATACGAGGTATAGAAATATTAACTGGCAATAAGTAGAACTAATCTGCCAAGTGCTCTTCCTCTTTACCACGGGCTGTCCCTTTTGAATAAAGCCCTGGATATTAACATCTTTAAAATTACCGAAAATGGTTTTTTTATAAAAGCATTTTGAGCTTTCATAGTAATGGGAGTTATTTGATTCAACTTAATTAATTAATACAAGTTGCAACCCGTGAAATATTCACGGAAGTAAAACAAATTCTACATTTATGAAAATATATATTCATAAATGTAAAATTTGTTTATACATGTCATTTAAACATCGTCCCCTTTTACATCGGTTCAAAAATTCAAAAATCTCTTTTAATTAAATAAATAAAAAGTTTTTTGTTTTTAACAATAAAAAATAATAATTTTAATAATAAATAATAATAATTTTAATAATAAATAATAATAATTTTAATAATAAATAATAATAAAGTACACTAAATAATATTAAATTAATATTTTTTTAAGCTAAATATACGAGTATTAATATTTTTATACTATTATTAATTATTAAATTAATTATTTTTCAATAATTATTTATTAATTATTTTTATTATATTATTAATAACATATTATTAATAATATTAATATATTATATTATTAATTAATTATGTTATAATAAATTATAATATATTAATAATATAATGATTAATATTATAATAACATATGTAAATTATTATAATTATATATTAAATATAAATTAAATAAATTTTAAAATAAATATGAAATAATTTAATTGAATATAAAATCAAATTAGTAATTATTATGATAAATGTATTAATATAAAAATAATATATAACAAAAAATATTTCATTTTTTATTTTTCATTATAAATAATAATAATTTTAACAATAAATAATAATTTTAAGAATAGTACTCGTATAATACGTTTAATAATATTAATTATTATTAATAATAAATAACTATTAATATTTAAATAATTTATTAATAAATAAAATATTTAATAATAATAAATAATAATATTATAAAATAAAAAATATAATACACCGTTTCACTTTTCGTGACGTTCAGGCCAACTGCCCTACCGCGCCTATAGAAGTTTCACTTCAAAAATATCCGAAACAAAAGAAACTATGAGCACAGCGCGTGGCATAAAATAAGCTAAAAATGTATATATGTCAATAAAAAAATAATTCATAATAACGGAATGGCTTCGCTTGTATGCCACTATTTTCACATGTCTTTTATAACGTTTAAAATTCTAAGTAAAAACATTTGACTACGTTGTAACAGTCTGTATTTACTATTAATAAATTGGACAAAGGAACGATTCAACTGTGAGTTGAATTGAAAGGCGCAAAGCAATATTTAATTTAACAAAGCAGTACATGAGCTGCAATGCGGTACGACTCGGTGCGACTTGACACAACCGTTTTTACCTACCTATTCATACACAAATTGTGACATTTCAGGCCAACTGGATGTTAATGTGGTAGCAAAGATGCGATCCACAAAGCACATGACACGCAATGCCAATTCGAATGTTTGAAGGAGTATTTTTAAATTAATTTTGAAATACTAAAATTACTTACAGCACGTAAAACATATATGGTAACATATGTAACCTCAAACCGGGCAGTATCAAAATCTGCTATAGTTCGGAAATTCTAGGATGAGTCCTGTGACAGCTCACAAATTTGCCCCAATACAACCTTGTAACGATGTTCAGTAATTTTAATTATTTTATCAACTTTAATAAAAGCCTCAATTGTAATAAATAGCAAGTTATTTAGGTAAATACATTACATAAGGTTGTATTGGGGCAAATTTGTGACCTGTCACAGGACTCATCCTAGAATTTCCGAACTATAACATGATTATTTACAATTAGTATTTTGGTGTCAATTTTGGTGTATGAGGATGAAGCGTACACGTAGATAAGATTGAGGTGAGCCAAATATATGCAGAAGGAATGCATGCCAAATTCACATACTGTATCTATTGTGTAATATCCTTAACTGTCCCGCCACCCCCTCTTATCTCTCCGAAAATTTTCAGCGTCTTTCCAATCATGGATTAGGGGTACGCTGAAACAAAGATTGTTTATTGATCTTTCCAGTTCACCGCTCCTCTTTTTTTTTACGTCGTCCTTTACTGCCCATGTAGTGAGACTGGAATCAGTTACAAACCAATATAAGACTCGCTCCATCTTTGGCATGCTTTAAGCTTTGGCATGGCGACTGAAAAAACTCTTGATTTCTAGTCAGTAAAATAACGTGTTTCATTCCCGATTTTTCCTTTCCTTTCCTCTCCACCACCCCTTCCTTACCTTTCGATTGATGATATCTCACGTTATATGAAAAAGAATGTTCGAGTGATTGTCCGTCTTCATGGGGTTCGTGGGCATATGCTCACGTATGTGTTTATGGATTTCGTGGGGATGGATAGTCATTTGAATGATTTATGCAACCACGTAATTTGCTTAATTTACTTATGTCTGGTTGGTTGGAAGAGATTGCCGCCTGGCAATAATCCCACCAGATTGTTTTTTGCAATAGAAGTATTAAATAAATAAATACATTGAGAAAAATGCTTGTGGTAACAATGTATAATATAACATAATAAGGAATGAAGTGATTTAAGGGTTGAATGTAGACTTCAGGCTGATATGTTGATTAAGATGAAGAAGATTTACGCTAAGATGGTTTGGGCATATGGAACGAATGAATGAAGAAATACTAGTAAAAAAATTACAAGTGCAAAATACCGAGGAAAGTATGGTTAGATCAAGTGAACGACCTCTGTTAGATACAGGCAAAAGTATGACTTACTAGGAATGCTACAAATGAAAAGCATCAAAACCAGATCCCTATACATTCTGTGTCCACTTTAAATTTAATTGCATTTTCATAAACTATGTATTTATTAAATTTCTTGTCATTTATAAATAAATTGATATTAAAAAAGTAGGAAACATAAAAGTTATAGAAATCGTTAAGGTTGTATAAACAAGTGTATTGATGTAGAAAAGGCTTATAAAAGTCTGGATCTTTGCTCTCTCTACCTATCCTGACAAGGCAATGGTGTGATTTTTATGTACATAAATTCAAAGTGAAAAATCAGCTTTTATCAACTGACAACCCTTGTAAATCAAGGATCAGGAATAGAAATTGTTTTCTTCATTAAGCCCATAATTTCATAAACAATAAGAAGATAAAAAAATATAAATAATGCATTGAAAATAAAGAGTTTTAAATTGCTAAATAGGCTGGTGAGAAAAAATACCCTTTAACTTTTTTTTTTTAAGTATTCTTTATTCACCCTTTCCAACCAGTCTTCCCCCATTCCCAGCCTCCTTTGATCTTGCTGCGAGCTATCTAAAAGTTTATATATTTGTCTACCTAGTAGTCTTTTTCCGTGTAGTTGGTCTTGCATCTTTGTTGACTTTGACATCTGAGATCTACGTTCATGGAGTTTCCACTCAGCTAGAGCTAGTCAAGTATCGTTTTGAAACTAAGTAACGTTTAATTAGGATAATTAAAATTGAACACTTTGATAGTTATACGAGGCATATCCAGAAACTAAGTGTACTGAATTTTTGTAGGTTACAATTTTTTTTATTTAAGCAAAAAAGTTACGTGGTTACCGTAGTACATATGTAAGCTATTTTTCGACATAGTTGCCATTCATCTCAATGCAGGTGGTGAAGCGGGGTATCAACTTTTTGATGCCTTCCTCGAAGTAGTTTCCCGCCAACCCCTCCGTCCACTTCTCCACCTCCTCCTTTACCTCCTCGTCGGTTGAAAGCCTTTTTCCACCCATGTGCAGCTTCAGGGAGGTAAAGAGATAGTAATCTGAAGGTGCTAGGTCAGGAGAATGCGCGGGATGGTTCCGGACATCCCATTTAAACGAGGCGAGCAGTTCCTTCGTGGCGTTGGCCGTGTGTGGTCTGGCATTGTCGTGCAGCAGGCAGACTCCCTTTGTCATCATGCCTCTCTTCTTGTTCTGAATCGCCCTCCGCAACTTTTTTAGGGTCTCACAGTATCTTGCAGAGTTGATGGTCTCCCCTTGAGGCATATATTCAATTAAAATTATGCCTTGACAGTCCCAAAACACGGATGCCATGATTTTCTTGACTGAAATTGTGGTTTTGATCTTTTTGGCGGAGGGTGAAGAGGTGTGACGCCACTGTTGAGACTGCCTTTTGGTTTCAGGCGTGTAGTGTGCAACCCAAGTTTCATTTCCAGTAACGATGGAGCGGAGAAATTCATCTCCATGGAGTTTGCAGCGCCTCAAAAACTCTTGACTTTTTACAAAATTTCGCACTTGGCGGGATATTGGATTGACATTTTTCACGAAACGTGTTATCGCGTCGACACTTCTCAACGTACTGACCTCGAACCGGTCTCGTTGCGGAGGGGAAGGGTCAGGCTACACGGAAGTGTAGCCAACATGTCGAAAATAAAATCTATCCGGTCGTGAGAACCTCAGTACACTTACTTTCTGGATACGCCTCGTATTTCGTTTATTTATCTTAAAACGTGTTTTGTACGAAGAAATGTTGGGCAAACGAAGAGTTCGTGGGGAGAGGAAACGCTGTAAAGGCAGTCTGCAAGAGTCACTGACTTTGTGCGGGGTGCCTGAGGACAGGGAGCGGATGGCTCGGAACCGTGCGGGGTGGAGAGCCATACATTTTTGGGCTGATGAGGCTAGAAGTGTGATAAACAGTCAGCGTGCTTCAAATATACGTTAGCTTTGCCAGGTGGCTCAGCAGGGTCCACATTTCTGTGACATTTGCGGGAGGGAGTGCGCATTAAGGATCAAGATGTTTTCCTACAGAAGATCACATTATCAACGTGGAAGAACAGTTCAAGATTGACGTTGGAGTGGTGAGGGGATCCTTGACTACTAGACCCAGCAACGACCACAACGATCGTGAAACTCAGAACTTCATTTGACAAACACAGCACTGCTTAATTGGCACGTGGTACAAAAGAAAGTACAAACTTATATACGACAAGCATATTGATGACATAGCAAATAGGGCCAACAAGTCTCTTGGATTTATAAAAAGATCTTGTTCTCAATTCTCTAGCATTAAAGTGATCAAAACATTGTACTGCACTTACGTCCGTAGCATACTCGAATATGGCTCACAAATCTGGAACCCCCAGTACGATATATATATTAACAGGCTAGAATCAATCCAACGTAGATTTGTCAAGTATTTTCAATTGAAATGCAAAGAATACGACAACGATTACGAGGCCAGATGCAGGCGACAACACCTCCTACCACTTCGCGAAAGACGGAAATTAGCTAATATTATATTATTAACGAAGATAGCGCAATATCACATTGATGCCCCAGAATTACTCTCAAACATAAACCTTAACGTCCCCAGAATCTCCGCAAGACATACTAAATGGGTGAACATCCCCTTTAGTGCGACCAAATGCAGACAAAATTCATTCTTTGTAAGAGCATCTAACTTCGTAAACAACCTGGAAGACTTCCCGGAATTCGATTTATTTAACTCTTCTACGAACTCGATTAGATTGCGCATATGCGGGAACTGGTTTGGTGTGGATCTCTGACTGTCTCATCCCTGACTGTCTCATCCCTGACTGTCTCCTGGTTAACAATTTTCAGCATTACTTAAAGCCTACCTACTACCTTCTTACCAATCTCCTAACATAATTAAGTGTACATATTGAAACCATATGCGAAAACTGTTAAATGGTGTTTCGAAACCCATAGATATCAGTAATAATACCGACATAAACACTGTATGTTTTCCTAATAAAATAAAATAAAATAAATAAATAAATAATCACAAATGGCTTATATACCCCCTACTTAATGGAAGAATACACGATTGTGTATTATCGTATTTGATTACACTTTTGTTGTATACAATACAACCGTGACAATCTCGTTCAACCAACCAAAAATATGTTTAAGAAATTGTAAGTAAAAACCAGACTGGAATACTTTAAAAAAATCTGGATTCCAGGGTGAATTGAACCCGTAATCTCCAGGCTGGAAGACAGACGTGTAACCAACTAAATCACGGAAGCCATATTTTTTTATTACAAAGGATGGCCTTTTATAGATCGACGATTTCACGAGCCGTATGTTTTCTGAATTGTGATGATTTTTAAAATTGTTTATAAGTTATTTAGTAAAACTGATATAGTTTATAAAGGGCAAATAATTGCCGTTTATATATCCATTTTTTTAATGAGATCAGAACACTCATAAGCACGTTTTGATTTCTCCCAATTTACTGTATTTTTTAAATATTCTTTCACTAGCTTCCCTTTTATCTCATATATTTAAAAACTTCAAAACTTCATAGTCAAAATAAAGTATGGAAAAGTATTGAAAATTCAAATAGTCTACTCTTTTATAAGGCCATTATATGTACCATAGTCAAATACCTAATAAGTGTCCGCCATTCCGGCTGCCGGCGCTAGGCACCAGGCACCAGGCACTGAAGGGTGGAGTGGAGACGAGTGGAAGTGAAGTGGCCCTCTAGTCCTGCTGGAGGAATGCTGATATTCTACCATCTGCAGAGGCGCTCCTAAGGGTAGCGCCCATCTTTCTATTTTACTTTCCTTTCCTCCATCCCTTTCTTAAACCGTTGTTTGATGATGTCTCACTTTTCTGTTTATTATTTATATTGTTTATGAATTTTGCCCATATAAATAATGTTTCTTGAATCTTAAAAAAAAACGTTAGTTTCACTTTGTGGTGATGTCTTTAATTTTTTTAATAAAATAAATAAAACACTTAAGTTGTATATATTATTTATAGTTAAGGCGTTAACGTTGTGGAGGTTTAAAGACAATGTTATTTGTTTTATCAAACACTGTTTATTCCACTTTTTTAACGGTATAACCATACAGAATTCAAGTCTTGTTTGTGCTCCCCTGATAACGAGGTATAAACCTTGAAACCGGTAGGGTTATACCGTTAAAAAAAGTGGAATAAACAATGTTTGACTTAAGTTTTATTTTATATTTACCACTGTTTTATTTGAGTTTACTACCGGTTTCAAAGACCTTCGTCTTCATCATCAGGTGAATATGGACTGAATTATGTCTAAAACATATTTTTCTTAATTGTAGTAGCTACATGAAAGGGATAAGGGAAGTTGTGCCTATTAAGACCAAGGGAATAGGTAGGCGTCAAAAGCATGGCTTTTAAATGGGAAACACATTTAGCAGAACAATTTTATTAAAATTAGCTTGGGTATTTCCGAGTATAAGGTTTAGACTCAATTTAAAGCTTTTTCTAATATCGAAAATTTCGATATTATCGTGCCAAAATTCTTAGACGTCTCGTGTTCAGAATCCGAAAACCATGATCGATGTCAAACCAATGGTTTTTACTAATTAAGTGGTTAACAAACTTCGACAAATTGTTATTATTTAGATGTCTCAAATGTTCTTTGACTTTTTTTCAAAGTTTCTTTTTGTCTTGCCTATATAAAGGCAAGACATACTTTAGGAAGATGTTAGATGGGGTTAAATAATTAGATACTTTCCGACATATGCACATGTTTTGAAAGATATATTTGGTAAAAAAAAACGCAGAGATTGTTTATTGAGCTTTCCAGTTCACTGCTCCTTTTTTTTACGTCATCCTTTACTGTCCATGCAGTGAGACTCTGGAATCAGTTACAAACCAATATGATATAAGACTCGCTCCATTCTTGGCATGCTTTAAGAAGCGACTGAAAAAACTTAATTTCCGGCATATGTACATGTTTAGAAAAATATATCTGGTAAGAAAACCGCAGAGATTATCTATTGGGTTTTCCAGGTCACCGTTCTTCTTATTTTACGTCGTCCTTTACTGTCCATGGAGTGAGACTCTGGAATCAGTTACAAACCAATATAAGACTCGCTCCGACCATGGCATGCTTTAAGAAGCGACTGAAAAACCTCTTAATTTCTAGTCAGTAAAATAACGTGTTTCATTCCCAATTTTCCTTTTCCTTTCCTCTCCACCATCCCTTCCTTTCCTTTTGATTGATGATATCTCACTTTATATGGGAAATAATGTTCGAGTAATTGTCCGTCTTTGTGGGGTTCGTGAGCATATGCTCACGTATGTGTTTATGGATTTCGTGGGGATGGATAATAATTTGAATGATTTATGCAACCATGTACTTTTGTCTGGTTGGTTGGAAGAGATTGCCGCCTAGTAATAAGCCTGCCAGATTGTATTTGCAATTCAAGTGTTAAATAAATAAAGCTTGCCAAGGGAGACGAACTATAAATAAACCTTTGTAAATTTTCCGATATCTGATTCGGTTCGCAGAATATCTGATATCTGATTCGGTTCGCAGAACACATTCGGTTTTAGGTGAAGTGAAGTTGTATACAATACATTCACACTGTCGTATAAATCATGACTTAGTATCGTGATTTCAATGATAACCCTTGGAGATTCCTCTTTAATCATCTCTGCACTTCGTAATTTGAAGAGCAGTTGTCAAGGGTAGTTCTGTTGCATCTCTCACTTGGTCAAAAAACGCATTGCGACTCTTACTCTTGTGCATAGCCTTTTCATGTTTCTAATGAACAAAAGCTTCTCCGAACTGTTCCTTTGGCCACGAAAAATATGTCCAAAGGATCATAGGACTTGTCATAGAGACACTATCAACAATCTTTCGGTTACTCTCAGTTCTTCAAGAATGGAAGCATTAAGTCTCCTTGGGTCCATGAATTTCGCAACATCTTTATACATCACCACATTTCAAATGGGTCTATTCTACTTATATAGTATCGCTTCTCTCCGAGTCCATGTCTCTACAAAAATATTGTAAAAAAATGTATTGCGAAGAGAGGAAACTTGACCATACTTCAGAAATTATAAGATGGGTCCTGTGGCGTTTTAAACGTTACGTCTCAAAGGGATGGGGTAAAATCGTTTTTTTTACAAATCGAATGGTTTTTTTATAAATCGAAAAAATGTTTTCCTCTAAACTGACGTTTTAATTCCTAATTTTCATTATACTGACTTTCTAATGTATTGTATGATTTGCATCTATCTTTAAACAGGCCAAGATCCACTATGCATTAATACTTATTACGAACATTTCATTTTAGGTATAAAAAAATCGAAAATCCAATTATCGAAAACCCTATCCCTAGCCAATGCAGACTAACGTAGTGACTTTTGACAAACGTCACCAAATATTATTTGATTTTTAACAAACTGCCACATTTTTGCTAATTTGTAACAAGATTTATTAATTTGTCATTATTGTTAGTTTTATGTAACGTATTTACCTAAATAACTTGATTTTTATTAGAATCGAGGCTTATATTAAAGTTGATAAAATAATTAAAATTACTGAACATCGTTATAAAGTGTATTGGGGCCAATTTGTTAACTATCACAGGGACCATCCTAGAATTTCTGAAGTATAGACGTATTTTTGTCGTGATGGTTCTGTTCTTTCATATATTTATCAACTTTGGCATCACATTTAGTACAAGCATCTTCAAACTGTCTTAATGGCCATGAGCAATGTCTTCAAAACATCGGAGGACTCGTTTTAGTTTTTTGATAATGGTTGCATTAGTTTACTATACAATACAGTTCATCATATTATATATATATATATATATATATATATATATATATAT